>BQNB010214115.1:0-10016 GCA_026074375.1 Tanacetum coccineum
ATTGCGTTTGCTGAGTCATCATTACGCCGTAAACCTTCAATTTTGTTACGTCGTAAAGTTTATTTTGCCTAAATTTTGGAATGTCGACATCAGCAAGGTTACGGCGTAACCCGATGAATCAGTTACGCCGTAAGCCATCAGAAATCTATAAATAGAGGCCAAATTCAGCCCAAATGAGCAACCCTTCTTCCCTCCATCAAGGGGAACGACTGGAACATCATCCCAAGTTCTTTTCCAGCACTCCTCAACCGTCAGAGAAGAGAGAAGTGATGACATCAAATAACGTCTATTTTATAGCATCATTAATCCCATGTAATTAACCCATTTTGTATGATTATTTTAAAGAATTGTCACTTAATCGTTTGTATTTGAGAATTGCAATAATTATGGAGTACTTGGTGAAACTTGAATAAAAGGCACGCATTTTGGAGCATAAACAAAGAGTTCGAGAAAGTCTACTGATCTGACAGCAAATACTCCGTATTATTCTTGACCTATACGACGTATCCAAGACTTTGACGAATTAAAGACCATTGTCTGACTTTGAAGAATACGCCATATCCACATCAACGATACGCCATATATAACACTTTGGTCATCAAAGAAGAACCAACTGATTTTACCTCAATACGCCGTATCTAGCAAGAAGATACGGCGTATCCGTGCCTACACTTCACAGATAACCACGAAGGATTGAAGAGCTTTACTCCGCATCCAGGAACCTCTATACGCCGTATCCAAGGTTTATTATACATGAAGATTCTATAAGATATCAACCGTGGTCCTTACTCTAAGAAATCCCTAATATGCCGTATCCTACATCGGTCAATACGGAGTATCGACCAGTTTCCAGATGCTATAAATAGAAGACCCTAAACTCTGTTTTAGGTATGCAAGTGAATCCCTAAACCACCAAGTCGATCAAGAGACAAATAAATGAGCCTAGAAGGTCAAAAAAGAGCCTCAAGATCATAGGAAAACTCTTGTAATCTTCGCGTAACCGAATATGCGTTCGATTCCTAAACTACCAAGTCGACCAAGAGATGAATAAAGGAGCCTAGAAGGTTAGAAAAGAGCCTCAAGATCATAAGAAAACTCTTGTAATCTTTGCGCAACCGAATACGCGTTCGATATGGGTTTCTTTATTTTAATCGTTCATATATCAACCATTTAATTTTACAACTACTATTGGCTGATACCTTAAGGATCATCCATGTATGTGAAGATCTAATATTTGTTTTGTTTATCTTGATTGTTAATTAATCATTGATTGTCGTTTAGTTATCAATTTATATTCGTTTACGTGCTTAAGTATGCGACCTATCATTCAACTGGGTCTAGTCTTACATATTTAATGTGCTGTAACTTTGGCATTGTTTGAGCATAGGCTAAGAGTCTGGATAGCTCACCATATTGAATTTATCAATCTAGAATCATAGGGATTCACAGATATTGACCTAATCCTTCCTTTAGTTTATTGAGCTTAGTTGAGCCATAAAGGTGACCTGGTAATAAAGAGTACATTCTTATCTATTGGTAAGACTCGGACACTGAACTACTAGTAATATAAATGAGTTTTAAGCAGTAAAAGGGAAAAGCCCCATGAGCTATGGTTAGTAAGAGCACCATACATTAATCTCTTAAGATAGATTATAATCACAAATGCTTTCTTTATGCGGTTACGTCTAATAGAGACATAAATTACGAGTCTCGGTCTTAGGAAGAAGTACCAGCCCTCAAGTCTAGGAATGATATGCTCTTCGAGATAAGTCAATCATACACTAATAAACTAACCAACGTTTTATCGATTATTCATGGTTGATATGTTTTTTCCTTACATTAAGTTTCTTGATCATTCTCTATCGTTTGTTTATCATCTGTGTGTGTTTATTGCTTTACCTGTCACAAAACCATAGGTAAGATATAAACCCGATACCAGTCTCTCAGGCTGAAACCCCCCCCTTTTGCATTAGTTTTAGGATTAACTTAGATAACTAAAATACTGATAAAATTAGGAATTAACACTCTCGCTCTTAGTGATCGACACCCGACCTTACCACGAATCTACCCACCGACCGGGTACACTCCCGTTAAAGTGTTCATTGGTTAAGTCGGCAAAATATAAATTTAAAACTTGAACTATCATAAATAAACACAACACAACGACACATCAAGTTTTTGCGCCGCTGCCGAGGAGTGAAGTTGTTTAATTCTTATTTATTAGTGTTTTAGTTTAGTTTAGTATAGATTAATTTGCATATTTGTGTGTTTGTTTTGTGTGTTTGCTTTCCGCATTGTATATTTTTGCATATTGTGTGCTTGTGTGTTCCTGCATAGTTACGGTTCGCTGTAACTTTCTGAGTCGAATACTCAATACGGCGTATTCAATTTCTTGGATACGACGTATAATTTTTTTCAAACCAATACATCGTATTCGACTCTATCATCAATACGGCGTATTAGTTCACGTGAATACGGCGTATTAACTATTGACATTTTTCTTTCCTACGAATTTATTACAGGTTAAAATTGAAACGACCCAACATTACTATGGAGAGTCATATCAGGCTTGAGGAAGAAAAGCTCGTAGGTGAGTAAGTGTATAACAAGGAAACTGCTACGTATGGTAAGATCGGGGATAAATGAAGACGTGCACAGACCTCAGATCTGTTTAACTGAATTTCCCAGCTATATGTCTTAACGTCACATAACATCTTAAGCAAACACTCTCATGTGAGCCTACGGTAAAGTCTCTTAATGACAAGTAAATTGACTTTAGATATCGTTTGACGAATCAGACGATGATATTAAAGGTGCTTAAAGACAAAAATTCATTTCCAATAAAATAATTTTTCTCAATGATTTAAAACGATATCAGGAAAATGATAATGATAAAGGTCACATTCATTTCGTTTCCATCACCCGAGCCTAAGGTCGGTTATTTTGATGATTTAGACTACTTTAAAGATTTTGAGAATGAATTTCCAGCCATTGTTTACAATGATGCTCTAAAGTCTAAATTAGATTTCTTAACTGAACCTACTTTAAGTCCTCAACATATCAATGAATTTAATTTGAAAGATGAATGATCATTGTCTGAATATGATAAAGAGGAACAAAACGTTTTAAACTTTAATGACCTATTTCCTTTTAACGTAATTTATCCCAATGATTCAAAATCGGATAGGGACAATGATATAGAATAAAGTCTATATTGAACACCTCGTGGAATTTATCTGTCCAAACTGTTATCAGATGGTATTAATACTGATGTTGGTGACCTATTCACATGGGTCGAATAAGCTTTTGTAAACAATCAAGATAAATCTAATAAATTTTCAAAACTGAAACGTTTATCAAAGGGTTAATTTTAAAATCATGACTATGAATCATCTTAACAAGGGGTGGTCATTCAATTTCCTAATCAAGATTTTGTATGTGCCATTGGCCTCCCGATTGACCCCAAATTGTTTATAAGGATGGGGATTAAATTGGGCAAGTTAACTTAAAGACTTTCTATAAACAAAGTGATTGTCGAGAGACAACCTGGAATGTATTTTCAATTTGTTATCGAGTCTGTCTCCCCTACGTCTATACGCGTATCCAAACCCCATGGAATACTGCGTATGACTATCTAGATGATATTTTAGTCTTTTATATTAAGTACAGTCAAATACATGATTCATTAACATGAATACAGCGAATACATGTAATCAAAATACGGCGTATCTTGGGGAATGGATACGGCGTATCGACCTCCTGTACAGTTTTAAGGAATTTAATTTCTAAGAAAACGAGTCTAACCAAATGAATACACGGAGATAGAATTGCATTTGTTTTATGAGAATTTACACAGGACCTCGTGAAAAGAAAAATTGATTGATGTTGGTGGAGAATTTACAAAATCTGGAGATCCTGAATGTTTGGAGTCTAAACTTCATGACGTTGTTCAACACATAATCTTGCTCATAAATCACATGAAGACTCACCGAGCAATATTAGGAGAGTTTCTCATTCTAATTCTTTTTAATTCCAGTATTTAATGCTTTATCTATACAACAAGGACGTTGTATAATTCAAGTGGGGGGATGGAATTAGAATGTTTACTTGTCCTATTCTTCATACTAAAATGCTTAAATTATGCTTAAATTTTAAAAAAAATTCAAGCATACTTTTGTGAAATTACTTGATACATAACCCGCACACAATAACCCTTGTTAGATATTGTGAGGATTTAACCTTATCCGTTTCCAAATGTTTACCCAAATTCCACAAAATATGAGTGAGACGGTGATGATAGATAAAGACTTTAGAACTTGGACTGGTATATATCTTCAGACCGCAGTGATAAGAACAATGGAATTTAGATGGAGTATAACTTTTTTAAAATTGGTAAATTTTCAGGATTACACTCAATCGCCTTTACATGTTTTGCTTATTAACTAACTACACTGGTTAGTTAACCCCCGTATAAACCCTTTGTTTACTCTTACTTTAAGAGTAAGATACCTCTAGAACAACCCGTAGAGCCAATCCTTTAGGAACTACACCAATTATTTGTTTCGTTACACCTTTACACCTTAGCCTATCCAGTTGAAAAAGTTTAGTTTATAAGTATTGTCAGTGTGCTTAAATGAAAGTTTGTATTTCCCAGTTTTGTGTCCATTTTGTACGGTTTGGAAGAAATATTCACATCGCAATGGGAATTTATATTATAGTCACAACTTATGTATTTTTACTACATCGCAATTAATGTTAAGTCGAAGAATGAAGAAAAATCAAAGGAATTATCCAGAATTATTATGATCGTGAAGATGGTGAAACTACACCGAGTTTTGTAGTATAGTGTTAGAAAAAAATTTGAAAAAATAGAAAAATCGCAACAAAAAAGAGAATGAAAGTTTGAAGATGACGTTTTGCAAGAACACACACCGAAGGAATTACACGAAGGATCGATTATTCGTTGATACAAATCGACTATGTAGAGTATTGTATAAAGTGGAAGATATCGCTCACTTGCCTTGTAAAGTATTAAAGTATGGGATGATGGCAAGTAGACCGTTACGGGAACCGCCAACTTAGTTGTTATTTTATCTACTATCAAGACTTGTAAATAGTTGGTCTTTATCATTTTAACGGTCCGGGAAAAAAGTGTCTAGCACTTGTATTTTAGACTTAATCGATTTTGTTCGTAATTTTATTACAACATTTATATCCCTATCCTAATCATTACCATGTTTTTACGAAAATGAGGATTTGTACGAGCGTGCATGTTTATTCCGTCGTTACGGCCATGTATGCATGCACATCTGCCTTGTTGTTTATTACAATTGGTGAAAGTTTAGAAGATACAAACCCTTATAATACACTACAAGTCCTATGATATGTTGTGAGAATACACATATCCGATTATACAAAATTAACCTAAATACCAAAAATACAGTGAAAATGGGCAAAGATCTGTGTAGTTTTTTGTGTTTTGTGTGTGCAGGTACGGATAAGACAAAAATCACAAGAAAAATGGTCAAAAACGGGCAAACACGGACACGAGGAACGGAAGAACACAAAAGAAGCCGGGAAATCAAGCCAAAAAGTCAAAGCCTTTGGTCAATTCAAGTCAAACAGTCAAAGTCAACACTAAAGACAAAAATTCAAAGTTACAAATCTAGTCCCTCAAGTTTCCAAAGTTACACAAATGATCCCTAAGCTTAATGGGCCAAATCCTTCCTTATTTTTTACCCGGACCAAAATATAACATTAAAACTAAAAGTCCAAGCCCAATCACCCATACCCGGGCCCAAAACCCTAAACCATTACCTTTAATAACTAAGTCCAGGGACCCAAGATGCCAATTTTGAAAAGTTGTTATACACTTGGATGTGTATTACTTCACACATCACAAAGAGAAGGACCTAGTTTTGCCAATACCCTAAAATTTAAATCTATTTTACCCGTTTTTAGTTAAAAAGGGCGCCAAGAACAGTTTTACTGTTCATTGTCTCCCCCAATTCACCAAAGGGTCAAAACGAGAGGGCTTTTACCAATCAAAGGGTGGAAAGGACAATTCAAGTGGTCTAGTACAAGATGGCAGGGTTTAATAGTCATTTCATGAGCTTTTATTGGTCACTAAGTAAGAGAGGACACGGTGGCAAATGAAGAAAGCACAAAATTGATGGGTTTTTCACTATAATCACTCACAATGGAAAGCATAAATAGTCTCATCACGGATTACCACTTCTGGCAAACCGAGGATCTCATAGTGATCCCAACGGCTCAAGGATAACCCTCCAATGATTATAAAATGGATGCAGAGATTGATGGGGGCGTTGGTAGCCCTCAAAAGGCTAGAAGGTTCACTAATAGGCTATAAATAGTCACTCACCTAACACACACACGGATATCTTCTTTTTTAGTTTTTACTTAGTTGTAATTTTTAGCTTAATTTAGTTAAATGTAATCTTCATTCAATCTCTAGTAATTTTCCTTTTAATCATGTAATCAAGTTTTCAGTAATGAATTTAGTTTTAAGTTTTCTCAATCTCTATTACCAAGCAATAAGTTCTAAATAAGCTTAATTATCTTCACCTGTTACCTTTAAGCCTCAAAAGCTATCTAAGTCTTCTAAGCTAAGATTGACTTAATTCAGTCTAATAATAGCTTAAAATCAATAAATCAGTTAAAAATCTTATGCTTATCGGACTTTTTAAAAGCTTTGTAAGGGGAACCAAATATGGAAGGGTTTTTTCCCAAGGACTTACTTAGCTTATCCAATAGGATAAGCTAGAGCTTGTAGATGCTCATTTGAATTTAAGCTTCTATTTAGCTGAAGCATCTTGTAAGTTCTCCTTTAATTTCCTTGTCATTTAAATTCTAGCTTAATATTTACTTAATTGCTTAATTAGCTTTGCTTATCTGCTTATATTGTTACTTATTTGAGCTTATCTTTGTTTCAATAGATCATTAATCAAGTTTTCCTAACGGTTATTAGTATAATTTTAGTTTAGAGTTAGCTTTTTCATTTATTTTGTCTTAAAATCATAAAAAACCAAAAAAAATTAGATATCATAGTTGTAGATCTTTGATTCTAGCCTATCCAGTAATGGATTTATGTTTGTTAAGTTAGTTATAAGCTAGTTTTCATCTGGGTAGTTAGTCATGTTAGCTAGTTTATCAAAATCATAAGCACAATTAAAACTATCATAACAAAAAGGTGTTTGGAATAACAAAGTTTGACCTCTAAAATCAAAACAGAGTGTTCATTTTGCTTAATATTAGTTGATTATTCAATTTAAAAAGAGAGTTAAGCTGTGTGTTCAAATTAGTTTCCAAAATCTAATTAGTCTTAGCTCATTAGAATGTTTTTTGCACCAGGGGAATTTCCATTTTTCATGATAGTGTAAAAAGTTGATCATAGTCTTTGTAACTTGTTTTGTTTTTGATTAAGTCCAACACACGTAAATAAGTGTATCTAGTGCAGGAGTAACTAAATGTTACCTGCATTAGTGGTTTACCATTTTTTGTCATTTGCAACAAGTTATTACCAGGCACGCTGCAGTCTTTACATCAGTGCATATTGGATCAAAGTTAGAATTAGCTCAAGTAGTTTTTAGACTTTTAAAATCAGTAGGTTCATAAATTACATATAGGATAATTCAGTATAAGATTTGTTTTCTCATTTCTAGCTTATAACTTAGGATAAACTTGCTCTTAAAAGTTCACAAAAATCTTTAAAAAAAATCAAAATCAGTAGATATAGAACTTAGTTTTCAATTCTTAAATTTTAGCTTATAGAAGTTGTTTTAATAGATTGAATTCATACTTATAAGTAGGTGATTAATTTTCCATAGATTTTAAGCTTTGATTTGGCTAATTGTGCATTTAGGCATATATGAATTTTGAGCTTTTAGTGTAAGGTCCCAAAGTTTCTGTCTTAATATTCAATTTTCCATAAGCTTTAAGTGTTAGTAGATAAGTGACTTGTTAACATTTAGCTTTTAGACGTCCCATTAGCCTTCTAGAAATAGCTTTTGAAATTCAAGTTTGAGCTAAATAGAAATTGTGTGCAATCCTTTTAGTCAATACAAGTTTTTTTTTTAAGTTTTCAAAGGCCACTTCCTGTAATCAGACTTTCATAAGTTGTTTTTGAGATTATTTTTGAGTTTAAGCTTATGTTGTTTTTTTGTTAAAGATGTTTAAGAAGAGCTAATTTACACTTTGAGATCTTTTGAGTTTCAAAAATAAAAAAATTGCAAAAAGGGTGTTAGCCAACCTCGAACCCACGACCTTCCTCTCACAACACCACAGCCTTAACACTTGTGCTACAATAGCTCATCCAACCACTTCTCCTTTCATTTAATTGATAAACTCTTTTTCATTTCCTTTTACTTTAAAAGCCGTAGCTTCTTTGTGCTTATTAGGAGCTTATTTGATAAGCTGGGGGGTTAGTTATAATTTTCCCTTGATCTTTGTAGCTTATTGGACTTTCCCTAAATTTTTGATATTTTTCCATCAAGTAGATTATTTTTAATCATTTTCTTAGGATTTAATTTCAAAAAATCTTAACAATATAAAAAAGTTTCAGAAAAATACAAAAAAAAAGTTTTTAGCATTAGATTTAAATACTTTTGTTTACATTCAAAAAATCATTTTCAACACCTTTAGATTTTAATTTTCATTTTTAGCCTTTTATTTTTAATTTTAAAAAGTAATTTAATTCAAAACTTAGTTAAAATAGTTTTTCTGAGTTTTTATGTTTTTTAGACTTTTCTAAGTTTAAAAATCATTTTTAGAATTTTTAGGACTTAATTTGCTATATTCTAGGATTTAATTAGATTAAAATAGTTTTTCATTCATAATAAATTTAAAAATAATCAAAAAAATAATTTTCTTTTTCTTAAAATTTTATTTAGTCATATTTTAGGAAAAGAAATTTTGTTTGCATTTTTAGGAGTTAATTTTAATATACTTGCTTACTTGTCGCTTTTTATTTATTCCTGTTAATTATCTTAGTTCATTAATTTCTTTTTAATTGCTTATTTTAATTGTGTTTTTAATTGGTGGTTATAGATAATCAAAAATATCTTTTCTCTCATTCAAATCATAATCCAAACTAAGGCGTGGTTTCAATTTCACAAGTCGTTAGGGAAACGACCCAGGAAAGCATACTTCCCGGTTAAGATACGTATTATATTATATTATATATATTTTTAAGAGTTTCCTTTTCACCTTTGTCCTCAAGGGTAAATTGGTAAATTTTCTATAGTATTATATATATATATATATATATATTTTATTACTATCAATTTTTGGCGCCGTTGCCGGGGACTTGTGTTAAAGATTCCTTCGTTTACGTTTGTTGATTTTGATTTGAAGATCCTTTCGTTTACGAAAGTTATATTTTTGTTATAAAAATCAAAAACCCAAAAAATTAAAAAATATAAAAAGTAAAAATATTTTTCTTTTTTTAGTATAGTTATCATATAAATTAAAAAAAAATCAAAAATATAAAAAAATTGTCCTTAAAAAGAAATAAAATACACAAAGTTGATAAAAGAACACCAATATATAATATTCTCAATCGAGATATTATCATAAATAAGTTCCGGTGAACTTGAAAAGTTCCCAAATCGAACCAAAGATTCAAAAAACTTGTCGTTTGTGTCATTTACGAGGTACGGCTCATCTTAAGAAGCAATTTTTAAGAGTTACCGTGAAGTAATTTGATTATTTGGTTTAAGTTGTCTTCCGTGTATCCGTTTAAAATAGATTGTTAAAAAATTCAAAAATCCAAAACAAAAAAAAATTAATGTAATGTTTGTTTACTTTTTAATTTCTTTTCTTTAGTGCATGCGCACTCGTTCTCAAGCTCGTAACTGTAATCGTCGACAACAACAATTAACACCGATTATTGTTGAGGAACCCGAGATTCCAATGGCCGATAATCGTACCATGGCTCAAATGCTCCAAGCTCCCATTGAGGGATACGAGGATGCAATTGTTGTTCCACTGATAAATGA
>BQNB010214118.1:0-10016 GCA_026074375.1 Tanacetum coccineum
AAATGATTCTTTCTGACTACGAGCTATGCTATACTAATGATACACGGGGGTGACCGAGACTTTTTCATAATCCTAACACGTTCACACATCGGCGTGTCATCGTTCAGGTGATTTTTAGAAGCGTTTCCCTTTCTAAGCTCATTGTATTTGTTACGTATATCTTACAATTCTTCATTTAAGCTTATAATTTGAGAATCCATTTTTATAGTTAGAGCTTCTAGTTTTTCCATTAATTGAGAATTATCAGTATTACTATCACTTCCATCAGCGAAGGAAACAGATTTTCGATGATGTTCATTTTAAGATTTAATGGGCCAATCATGTTCGAAAAGGACTTTGTCCTCGAGAAATTGAAAAGCTTGATTTAGACTTTTGTAGAGGAAGATTCCTTCGGCAGTTATGCCTAGGATTCTTTGAGTGGGTTCGTCTAAACCGTGATAGAATATTTGAATAATAGCTCCTTTGGTCAGACCGCGCCCATGGCATTTTCGAAGCATGCTCTTCAGTCGTAACCAGGCATCGATTAGACTTTCACATACGTTTTGAGAGAAATTCCTGATTTCGAGTAAAAGACGGTTAAATAACGAAGGTGAAAAGAATCTGTTTATAAAAGCTTTTCTCATTTGTTCCCAAGATGTTATAGACTCTTTATTAAGTTCGTTAAACCAGGTTTTAGCTTCATCGGATAGGGAAAATGGAAATATCAAAAGCTTGACAGCTTCGCTTTGAGTTTCACCGTATCTGAACATGTTGCAGATTGCGAGAAACTCACGGATGTGGTCATGCGGATCGGCCCGCAGATAACCATCAAATTTATTTTCCCGAATCATTTTTAAGTGGGTACTGTTGATAACAAAGTTGTCATCAACATCGAGTTGAATAATGGCAGAATTAGGAATTGGTGCTACAGTCTTAGCACTTTCTCACATAGGCTGATCATCGGGATCGAGAATTATTTATTTGGGTTCGACATCCTTTTCGGGTATATTTATGACGACAAATTCGTTAACGGAGGAATGATGAGTTGAAGATTTGAGTGATTCGATCCGAATGGATTCTTTTTGGATAATTTTAAATTTACAAGACCTTTTTATTAAATTTTTATTTAATTTATATATTAGACTTACTAGTTGTTTTCCAAAAGATAGGGGATTTATACATATATTAACATTTGCAAAAAGAATATAGAAATAAATTTTGGTGTGTGTCCTATATATATATATAATATATATATATATATATATATATATATATATATATATATATATATATATATATATATATAATAGTATAATTATAAATAAATAAAAATTAAGGCTATAGGATAATATTCAAAATAAAATAAATTATTTTCATATATTTTTTATAATTTTCATATATTTATATATATATAGGATAAAGATCAAATAAAAAGACAAATATTCGTGAGAAAGATAAAAAGTTTTTTTTTTAAAGTTCTCAAAAAATTCTGAAAAAATTCCACAAGATCGTGTATGTTGGTGCATGAAAAAGTTGTAAAGGAAGTTTTTCTAAAAGTGAATTTATTTTCGCAAATCAGTTTCAAGTGGGTACTGTTAATAAGAAAGTTGTCATCAACATCGATTTAAACAATTGCAGAATTAGGAGTCGGTGCTACAATCCTAGCACTTTCCCACATGGATTGATCATTAGGATCGAGAATTATCTGTTTGGGTTCGACATCCTCTTCAGGTATATTTATAACGACAAAGTCATTAACGGAGGAATGCTGAATTGAAGATCTGAATGATTCACTCTCGACGGATTCTTTCTGGATAGTTTTAAATTTACAAGACATTTTTATTACATTTTTATTTAATCTATATATTAGACTTACAAGTATATTTCCGAAAGATAGAGGATTTATACATACGTTAAGCATTTTGCAAAAAGACATTTTTATATATATAATTAAGGTTAATAGGATAATATTCAAAATAAAGTAAATTATTTTCATTTTTTTACTTTTATAGATTTATATATTAGATATATTTTAATTTAATTATGTATAGCAAATAAGGATAAATAAATAAAAGATATTTTTTTGAACAGGTACGGCGTACTTTAGGAAAAGTGCGCTGGCTTTTCTGGAATATTGTGTTTTTTTTGAATATTATGATAAACTAGATAATTATAAATACACAAGGCATATAATCAGATAAAATACAATTCTAAATGATTATAGAACTTAAGACTAGCAGATTGGGGGGTTTTTGTTTTGTTTTTTTGGTTTTGAAATATGTTTATAAAATTTTTGCAGAAAGTGCGGCGCACTTGGTATAAGTGCGACGTACTTCCTGGGTTTTCAGGAAAACCGGCGCACAAATAGGATGTGCGGCGTGCTTCCTGGAGAAAAATAATTTTTGGTTTCCGTTTGCCAGAAAACGGTACGACGAGTTTGAAAATTTTGATTTGCAAAACAGTAGACAACTTAACAAGAAATAATTTAGCATAAAAAACAAGCAACAAACTATAATAACTTAAACAATTCCCCGACAGCGGCGCCAAAACTTTGATGTGCGTTTTCCAAGCTTTAAATTTATAATACTAGAAATACCGATTTTTACTAAAAGCACAACACTTAGGAAGTATACCCGTTCGTGTATAGTATAGCTTTAGGTAAGTCTAGGTCGTTCCACGAGAATTGAAGTTTTCACAGTTTGTAATTAAGGTGCTAAGGCTAAAATGATTGTCACGGATCAAATTAACCAAGACGAGCATATATCGAATAATGCAAAGAAAGCAAATGAAGAGATGATTCAAGCAAGGATTAAAGTATGTTTGTTTAGGCAATGATCACTTAGATAATGATGTATTTGGAATAGTGTTTATAAGTATCACAAGTTATAAATCCTTTCGGCCTTTAAATATAACTAGTGATTATATCGATTAATAACAACAAATCCTTTCGGCCTTTATAAGTTATTATAACCAATCCTTTCCGCACAAACTTATTTGTGTGTCGCACTTCGTGAGTTAATGCACTTAGCATTTAATTGCATTTAATTCTCTTAAATTCGATGAAAAGTGCGCCGCACAAACTTTGGGCAACTTTCAGAACTTGGCCTTTTTCATGGTTGTAGATAATTTAAGTCTCTTCACGTGGCCGCTTGAACCAACTAAAACGAAGTTCGTATGACCGAGTTATGACCAAAACAGTTAACAGATTTCGGGAGATCATTAACTTGAGTTATTTCTTCGTTTAAGCTTTAATTCTTCGTGTAATCTTCTGTATTCTTCCACGACACATATCATGAACCTATAATAGCAAATATACTTGATTAAGTACCAAAAGTTCATGAGAAATGATCAAATAAATGCAAATAACGCCGCCGAAAACATGTATAATTTAGGCGTTATCACCAACCTAGCTTTTATCCCTTCTCCAAGACTACGGTTTGCCCTTTCCACTAAACCATTGGTTTGTGGATGTTTAACAGAAGCAAAAGTAAATATATTTCCTTAATGTCACACATCTGCTTGTGAATCCCAAGATCTCATAGTATGTCAACAATATAGGTGGTAAAGTGCGGCGCACTTGTGATAAGTGCGGCGTACTTCTTTGGTTTCTTGGATCTTTCTCTTGTAAATTGTATGTGTGATGATATGATAAGAGATATTTCGTCCAAAGCATCATAGGGAGGTATTTATAGGCTAGAGATTACTTGGGGACCAAGTTGGGAATGTATGTGGATGGATTTTGGGCCATATTCGCGATTTAAATGTATCTACATAAGGTTTGCTGTACTCATTATAAAACCGGCATTCTTTTGGGAATTTACAGCTCTTAAGCGTTTTTTTAAGTTGTAGATAATTGAATTCTCTTTCCATGGCCGCCTGAATCAACTCAATCCGAGTTCGTATGAACGAGTTATGGTCAAAACAGTGAACAAGTGTCGGAAAGCATTCAACTTTAGTTATTTCTTCGTCTAAGTTTCAAATCTTCGTGTAATCTTCCATATTCTTCCACGGTATGTACCTAGAACATATAATAGCAAATATACTTTATTAAGTACCAAAAGTTCACGAGAAATGATCAAATAAATGCAAATAACACCGCCGAAAACATGTATAATTTAGGCATTATCAGGTCATATAGTTTTGTGTGTGTCAAGATGTAAAACACAGAAAAGTGTGTGTGTGTCTAGGCGTCAAGTCCTCTAAGTGGACGCCTAGGGTTTGTGGTGTAGCCTCAAGGTAATCAAGATTTTCCTTGATCCCTGTTACTGGTAGAGATAGGTAACTGTATTATTCTGATCAAATAATATTGAGGAGTGATGGAAACGTATGGTAATAAAACCTTGTTATGATAACTTTGATTTGTTCTTATTCCGCTGCATGTTATTATCTTTGTTATCATGATCCTAGATAAGTTCTAATCAAACTGAGCTATAAACGATCCAAGAACTATCAAGTCTTTTAGTTCTATCAACCCCCCTCTACGGTTTCCACAATTGGTATCAGGAGCCATGTCGCTTTAGTTTTCAAAACAAATGGGTTTTAAAATAGAGTACGGTCCATGTATCAAATTACCCATGAAGGAGGATTAAATATGAAAAGTGTTTTATTGTTTGATTCGTACTAGTTTTGTTATTAAATATACTTTGTATACTAGCTTGAAGGAAAATTTTCTCAAAATAACTTGGAAGTGGCAACTTATGTTTGTCTAAGTTGTAAGAGTAGAAATAATGTCTAAAACACGAAATTTATGTGCTGGAACAATTTTTTAAAGTCCTATGTTCTACAATTAAGTCACCAAATGATTTTGAACAAAAAACGTGTTTTTGGGTCACTGGTGCGGTCCCATAAATGTTTAGTCCGGCCCCCAAATATATCTAGGGCCGTCATCTTTCTGGGGCATCAACTGATTCGCAGAATTTGGCAACATAGAAAACTCATATAAAAACAACCTAAGTCCCGTAAGGTTGATTGCACCCGCAATTTCGAAGAAAATTGATGTCTATTTTCATTTAAAAAATCCTTCCAAGTCATCCATTCTAAACTTAAATAATCAAAAATCAAAATACTACATAGTGGTCAAAACTTATGAGTTCGTTTTAAACGTAAAAACTTGTATTTTTACATTTTTCCTTGAGTCGGGCATTTCTAATTTGAAAAACTTTGAAAATAGTGTATTTGTCCTTTCAAAATGTTGATCGTAATTAATTTTTGAAATGGGGAGGTACATCGTTATATCTAATACACAAAACAACGACGAATATCCTTATGTGTATGTTAGATGATTATGTGTGTTTACTTTTGTTTCAACTTGGTTAATAGATATTAATAAGTAATCATTACTATTTGTAATTGAGCTAATTATATATCTAGACATATGTGCCATGTATGTTATTTGTATGTTACTAGTTTTCGAATTATGCCTAATAAGAATTACGCTGGATTTCTTGCGTTAAGTTGCAAAATTGTTTGTGCATTGCATATAGACATAGATCACTATATTTACAAGTGTTACATAAACATCTTGTAGTCGTTTTTTGAGTGTAGTAACCCACTTGAGGAAATGATAGTTTAATAGTTTGCCAAGTTGTGGAAAAATAATGTTCTAAAACTCATCATTAAAAAATAATTTCCCCAACATATTTCTCTCTCCAACAAAATGACTTAATGTCTTCATCATCTTGCTTGTTTGACCTTGGTTGGTTAAACAAAATAAAAGATGTTATTAAAACATTGGAATTAAGTAAAAGAAAATGTATTTTTAAACTTTGCTTGTGCTTGCATTGTTCTAACACACACACATAATTATATTCTTTTTATAAACATATAGTATTTTACAAAAGATGTGTGTTGTATAAAATGGTTAGGAAAATCATTTATATACTCATAAAATGTCAAAAACTATGCATACTATACATATTAACAATAGTTATTTTCGACACAAGCAAATATATCGACAATCCTTGGAAGTAAGAAGTTACCTTGTCATTAATCATCAGCCTCACTTACAACTATCTATATTAATGGTACAACACTTGAAAATCCTTTATTTGTTTTCTTTTAAAAAGAGTGTTCGTGAGGGTCAAGAAAGATTTCATATATATATCGATTCATTATTTAAATTATGATTGATATTATTATCGAATCTAATTGACAAGTTTTTGAGTATGGACAAGAAATCGGATTCTTATTTGTCTAGCTTTAAGATTATATCAAAATGTAACAAGAGATATTATCTTAAACCTACATACTCAATCACACTCGATTGATATAAAAATAACGACATCCTTTTTAAGACATAAGTAATAATGCATATCGATCATAACTCACACTTGTGTAAATGATGTCATATTGAGTCTACTTGTCCAATAGTTGTGTTCCAAATAATTGGCAAATATATGTATAAAATACACAATGAAGTAGGATCGACGACTTGAATGTTTTGTCCAAAATATTCTAGTAATTTACCTTGCAATGCAATTGGTAAAGTTGTCATCTCCGAAAAGCCAAACATGAGAAAATGCACAACATATATAACTTTGCTCAAACAATTCAAAAGCAAAACTCAAAACTCAAAACTCAAATTATCCTCTCATCAAAACTCTCTCTTACCTTACCAAATAAGCATAATATCTCTTCTTCACCAAATGAGAACCCTTTTACCATCTAAGGTTAGAACGTAGGAAAAGAATAAAACATATTCCACAAACATTAACTGCTTTTCATTTCAATAAGTGATCGTAAGAGGATTTCGAATATGAAGATGATTATTATTCAAATGATAATCAATCTCATCATTCAATCTAATTACAAAATTAGAATATGAACATGAAATCGAGACTAGGATTTATCTAGATCACAGAAATATCAATCAAATGACCATAGATATTTTTCCGTGTCTACATGTTTAACCATCCTTGGTTATTACATGAAATCACGAAGTCGATTGCAAGACAACAAGATTAGTCATCGAATTGCAATTCACACTTGCAATGAAGAGGTTCATTGAGTTTAAAGTGTATCAAAGTGTGTTATTGCTATGGTCACATATACCTGCTGAACTTTACACACTTTAAGTAGGAGTTGACGACTTATAATTTCCATCGGAAACTCATAAGTACTCACGAACTTGATAAGCAAGAAGTGGATTTCAATACTAAAAACTCAAACCGAGAACCCTTATAACTTATATAAGTTTCTCTTAATAACCTAATATCAACACCATCTCCCAAATAATGGAAAAATGATCCTTGCCCAAATTTGGCACCTCCACGGATCGATGGATCCTTCGTCCTAAATTCATCTTCGGTTTAGGTAGATCCGCCCTATGGCATTAGATTTAAACATCTTCCTCTTGTCAATATCTTGCTTAAAAGTCCCTAACAAGATTAACTAAACTTTAGCTAATCATCATTATTTCTACAAGAAAACAAACCCAAAGATCTATTGAGGTAAATAACCTAAATTGGATTTCTCCTATATAAAAGACATGCAAAGGTGCATTCTTTAAGACACTCATATATAGAGTCATTACACATTGTCACTTAACCTACTCCTAGGTCCTAATGACTCATTCATTCTATACTACAACAACTTGCTTGCACTCTCATACATACCTTAGAATACCACACATCTTTGATTTGGATTATGTTGAACCAAATTAAAGTATGTTAGTTGAGTCACATAGCATTTAGTATGAAAAACAATCCAAATTTTACTTGCAACACTTCATTAGCAAATATAGAATTTTATTTTGCCTAACATAGGATGACTACAGAAACCATCGCGCACTAGTAAATTCAATTAGACCTAACGTTGAATTGCTTCCAAGAGTGTAAGTTTGGTTCATTGTAATAACCCTTAAAAATGGTTTGTGTTTAGTCTGAATTGAGCACCACTAGGATAGACCTCATATTCATTTCTAATTTAGATTAAATGCTCTTCCTAAATATGCCCTAATGATAGTCTACATAGATAGACATTATATTTCATTAGGATGCACACTAATCAAGTAGAAATTTAGGCTTCTCTTATTACTAATCTAGACATAATGCACTCACAAAGTGAGCTTAGAAGTTTTCCACGATTATAACTTGCTCCACTTGTAATCCCATGTAATGCAATTATATGCTTTCATGTTTATCTTAATGCTCAACGTTTATTTGCTTAGCTATTGAATGCATGTTTGTTGTAAAAGCGTTTGCCTTTTTCTAGCAATTTAGATAAAATATCTCTTAGTTTATCTAAATAACACATGCTCCTAAGTGCTAAATGCTAACATGTTTTACATGATGATTGCATTTAAAATTATCACGTTTTGTATGCGTCATTTTACATGACTTACGTGTTAATTGTGCACCTACACTATGTTAGTTTAATGTATGACAATTAATATTTAAATGTCATATAGTCTTACACATTAATCTTGTTGATTATTGTGTTGATGCATGCTTAGATAAACTTGCATGCTTATATCTATATATCTTATGCATCTAGGTATATATTTTCTCACACTAGAATATTTTTCTTCGCGTCCGTGTCACAAATCTAAAAAGTCAAAAGAGTCGCAAAATGGTCTTAAATCTCTTAGAGTCTTCACTCACACACTCCTTTGATCATCATCTCGCTTTCTTCCAAATCATCCACTCTTTCGTCAAGAAAAGGTTAGATACAAATCTAACGCTCCTCCAAGTAGGTTTGACAACTTAAATATTTCATCCGAAATATTCAAGTATCTTTAACTTGTGATCGCAAATGTTAAAGGTCATATACGAAACATTCTTTTTCTTCGACGAAACATTATTTCTCTTCGACAAAAACATTTTTTTCTCTTCGACGAAAACATTCTTTCTCTTCGATAGAACATTCTTTCTCTTCGACAGAAGCATTCTTTTCTCTTCGACGAAAACATTCTTTCTCTTCGACGAAACATTCTTTTTCTTCGACGAAACATTCTTTTCTTCAACAAAAACATTCTTTTCTCTTCGACGAAAACATTTTTTTCTTCAATGAAAACGCTCTTTGTCTTTCGATCACACATCTTCCTTCTCACTCAACCACGCCTCTACAACCATAGAGATGGCTAATCTCTTTCCTCGGCTATTTCCGCTACCACCTTTAAGATAACCTTATACCTCGTCATGTGATTGTTCTATGAACATTCACAATACTTGAGAAGACCACCATCCGTCTTGACATTGTTATTATTATTATTACTATTATTATTTTTGCGTACGAAACACACCGAAGATACGTCACCATTTCCTTCGGGATAATGTACAAAAGGAAACATCTCCATTAAAAAGGTTGCGTCTGAAGATAACATCGCCGACATTCTTTCTTTACCCCTCAATCGCGAATCGTTAAATTATCTTCGTCAAGGTTTAGGAATGATGAAACACAATCCATAAATCATTCTCTTCTTTTCTCCTAGTTTTGATTCTAGTCCGTGTTCCATTTCGTGTCGTAACAACTTAACTACTTCATTCGAAGTACTTTAAGTATTTTTAATTAGCGAAATGCAAATTAAAATGTCACTTCTTTCGAAAAATTCATCAATTTCCCAAACATCCCCCCTGTTGGCGGTCCGACGGCCCCAAGACTTATTCTGGCGGCCCCCAGATATGTCTGGGACCGCCGGCAGCAGGCATGTGACATGTGTCATCTTTTTTTTTCAAATCATAAAATGAATACCCTTTCTCTCTTTCTCTTCTACTATAAGCTAACGTCTACTCTACACCCAAACCTATGCCCAATATCTCTCTAAAGATCAATGGGTCATCATCATATCCTAACACTCATAAGCGTCGTTGCTTATGTTGTCAAAAGTCAAGTGAATTTCATAATGAAATGCGTCTCATTCTCAAACTCAATCCTTACAATCACTGTACTCACAATCTACCACTACACATTAAATCCCCTCACATACAAACCTTGGTCCTCATATCTCGCATGTTGGAAAAAATAAGTCAATCGGTCAACGTACTGCTAAGCAAAAGGTCAACGTACTGCTAAGCAAAAGGTCAAAGTACTGCTAAGTA
>BQNB010214120.1:0-10016 GCA_026074375.1 Tanacetum coccineum
ACATGGGGTTTTGAACACACAAAAGAGGTTTTCATAACATAAATAATCCTATTTTTAAATTCTTTAAGGGAATCATTTAAGGATTTTGACAATGGTCTTCATAATGAAGTCAATGAAGTGAAAACGGTATTTAAGCAAATGGAAGCTGCTGTGAACAGTGTTCTGTAGACAAGAAATGTTTTGAAATTCAAAAGAAATAACTTTTTCTTGAAAATGATCGACTCTTGGAACTAATCATATCTCAAGATATTATGCATATTGCTGTAAATTCTTTAGAAGTCATTATGAAAGTATGAGAAAGAGCTATTGTGAGGAGTATAATAGGAATCTAACGCTTGAGGCTGAGCTTTCAAAAATGAATAAACTTTCAAAAACATGTTCAAGACTTCAAAATTATTGTATTTCACTTGAATTGAAACTACAACAGTACAAAGAAAGTTTTCCAAATAACAGATCTTGTAGCAATTTGGATGCTCCTGCATTGAATGAATTTTTTTATCATAAACAATCTGAAAGCTTAGTTACAAGCCAAGGAGTCCTCGATAAGCAAGTTGTGAACACACATTGCAACATTAAAAGGAAAAAATGTGTCAGATACTAATGTACCTGTAAAAAATGCAAATGTGATAGCTCCAATAATGTTCAGGTTAGACTTAGAACCTCTTTCCTCCAGACTTAAAAATAATAGGGAAGCACATAGGGATTATCTTTAGAAAACCAAGGAACATACTGACACACTACGTGGGATTGTAGAACAAGCTAGAAAATTGAATCCTAGTGATCCTTACTTAGAGTATGCTTGTAAGTTTACAATACGAGTTCAGGAATTGTTAGCCTATTCTGAGACATGTTCTAGCTCCTAAATCATAAGCAAGAAATTCATTGCAGTCAAACCTATGAACAAAACCAAAAAAGTTAGGTCTTAGGAACTTAAGGAATCAACAAGTACAACACAAACACAAGAAGCATTACAGACCAAACAGACCACTAACAAAACTTTGTTGTCTTCTATAGGAGTAATTCCTTTTACTAGCGCTAGCGTATCACAGTCTAAGAACAATCCAAGGAAAAATAGGATTACGCCAGCAGCAAGTAGCAACAAGAAGAATATGAGCATATAAGTTCACCCTAGGAAAGTTCTGTCTAGTTCATATAAAAGGGATCATGTGTCTATGTATAATGCAAATTTTAAACATGCTGTAAAAGATATGAATTCTAAGTTTATGTGTTTAACAAGCAATGGTTGTTTATTTTCTACTAATCTTGATAAATGTGTTGCTGTTTATATAAATGATGTCAATAAGCGTGTTAAATCTAAGTTGGGTAAGAGCAAAAAGATGGAATGGAAACCTACTGGCAAAGTATTTACTAGTGTTAGACATAGGTGGTTACCTACATGAAGGACTTTCACTATAAATGGAACAAAGTGCCCTATGACTAGAATCACTTCCAATCCTATAGTGCCTCCTAAGGAAACCAGTCAAACACTCGTAATTACACCTAATCCAGAAGTTAAGGTATACCATAGGAGAACCAAAGTTGCAAAATTTGTAAGTTTCAGTGTTGAACCTAGCATCTTAGGGCCTAGGCCTTTTAACATCTTGGAACCCAACAAATATTGGGGATCCATTGTTTCAAATTCTCCATCTTCTTTTCGTATCCAATGCAGGTCGTCCAAATTGTCCTCTAGTACTTGGAATCGGGATGCTCTACGCACATGATCGGATAATACTCTTAGCTCATCAACTTTGTATAAAAATTTCTTGGTACTATCAGATTTGGTAATGATCAAATTGCAAAGATTATGAGGTATTGTGACTATTAGATCGGGAACGTCACAATTTCTAAGGTTTATTATGTGGAGGGACTTGGTCATAATTTGTTCTTAATGGGTCAATTTTGTGACTCTGATATTCAAGTAGCTTTCCGAAAACACACCTGCTTTGTTCGAAACTCAGAACGTGCTAATCTACTCTTAGGCTCCAAAGACACTAACTTGTACACTCTCTCAATTGATGATATGATGCGGTCCTCTCCTGTCTGTCTCTTGTCTAAAGCTTCAAAAACCAAGTCTTGGTTATGGCATAGAAGGTTATCCCATTTAAACTTCACAACAGTTAATGAATTTTCCAAACAAGGATTGGTCATAGGCCTTCCCAAATTGATGTACGAAAAAGACCATTTGTGCTCTGCGTGCTCACTTAGGAAAAGCAAGAAGCACACTCATAAACCTAAGTCTGAAGACTTCATTCAAGAGAAGCTATATCTACTACATATGGATTTTTGTGGTCCAATGAGAATTAAAAGTATTAATGGGAAGAAGTACATTTTGGTTATTGTTGATGATTACTCGTGGTTCACTTGGGTGAAAGTTTTACGATCAAAGGATGAACCTCCTGATTTTGTAATTAAATTTCTAAAAATGATACAAGTTCGTCTTAATGCTATTGTTAGAAACATTCGCACCGATAATGGAACAGAGTTTGTCAACCAGACCCTGAAGTCCTACTATGAAGATGCCAAGATATCACACCAAACTTCAGTTGCATGAACTCCACAACATAATGGCATTGTCGAAAGACGAAATCAAACTTTAGTGGAAGCTGCACGTACAATGCTAATATTTTCAAAGTCTCCATTATATTTGTGGGCAGAAGCAGTTGCAACAACTTGTTATACCCAAAACCGGTCCTTGATTCGTAAACATCACAACAAAACACCATATAAACTTCTACATGACAGAAAACCCGACCTTTAATATCTTCATGTATTTGGTGCTTTATGTTACCCAACCAATGACAGTGAAGATTTGGGAAATCTAAAACCCAAAGCAGATATTGGCATTTTCATTGGCTACGCTCCAGCAAAGAAGGCTTACTGAATCTACAACAGACGGACCCGTCAAATTATGGAAATTATCCACGTCGACTTTGATGAGCTGACAACAATGGATTCTAAACAAACCAGTTTAGGACCCACAGATCATGAAATGACTCCCTGGAACAGTCGTTCAGGACTCGTGCAAAATCCCTCTCCTCTCAATACCTTTATGTTCCACCATCTAAGGGAATAATGGGATCCCAATGTTCCAACCAATGTTTGATGAGTACTTTAATCCTCCACTAAGTGTTGTTTCTCTAATTCCTACAGCTGCTGCTCAAAGACCTGCTAACCCAACCGGTACACCTTTGTCTACTTCTATTGAACATGATACACCAGTAGCTAGTACTTCATCCACAACACAAGAAACACAGTTTCCAATTTTTTTGATGGTGTTGAAGGATAGTTACAACAAGTACCGTTTGATGATGATCTCCCGGGGGGGGTCGGGGGAGGTGGGGGGGGAACAAGCAGAGAAGCGGAGTGGGAAGTAATCTCCGGGGGGGGGGGGGGGGTTTCTTGATATTCTTACTTCAGAACAAAGTTCTCAAGGATCATCATCAAATGTGCAACCAACTAACCCACTTTTTAAACATCTCAGCAAATGAACGAAGAATGATCCTTTAGAAAATGTGATCATCAATCCTTCTAGACCTGTCTCAACACGAAAACATCTACAAACAGATGCCATGTGGCATTTCTTTGATGCCTTTCTCACCTCCGTCGAACCCAAGAACTTTAAAGAAGCCCTTATTCAAAGATTACTAGAGATTCGTATGCAATGAGCAAGAAGAAGTTCAAAGAGTTTCAAAAGACAGGATGTTTGGGAGCTCTTACCTTATCCAAATTTAGTCATGATAATTAAACTGAAGTGGATCTTCAAAGTTAAGCAATACAAATTTGAAGGGGTACTGAAAAACAAGGTGAGGCTAGTAGCTAAGGGATATCGTCAAGAAGAAGGAATAGATTTTGAAGAGTCTTTTGCACTTGTGGCTCGTATAGAATCAATCAGTTGCTTCGTCACAAACGCCGCCAATAAGAACATGACTATCTACTATATGGATGTCAAAAAATCATTCTTAATTGGTGAGCTACGTGAAGAAGTCTATGCTAGTCAACCAGAGGGCTTCATAGATCAAGACAATCCTAGCCACGTATATAGGCGGAAGAAACCTCTATATGGGTTAAAGCAAGCGTGCGTGGCATGATATGTTGTCCAGCTTTCTACTCTATTAAAAGTTCTCCAAAGGTGCGGTCAACCCCACATTATTCACAAGGAAAGAAGGCAAAAACATACTCATGGTACAAATTTATGTCGATGATATAATCTTTGCATCTACTGATCCTAGTCTATGTGATAAATTTGCTGATATAATGAGTTCTAAGTTTAAGATGTCAATAATGGGCAAAATGTCATTTTTTCTCAGACTTTAAATTCTCAAAGTCCTAGAGGCATTTAACAACCCGTACTTTCGAGTTCAATATTTATTTCACGTTTAATACGTGATTCATTCCAACTTTTACTTTTGAGTGAGAATTCATGTTTTCGATTCACCCGATCAGCGATTTTCGCATTTTGTTAATTTTAAGCCGTGATTAAGATTTTAACCTATTATGTGTCTCACATAGCTTATTTTATTCATAAAATACCCCCAACAACCATTGAAATTTTTTTAACACTTTACGTTTCATTTTGCGTTTTCGTCGCGTTTCGTCAAAAACTTACCGTTTAGCTAAACCGCCGACCTTTTGTTAAAACCTTTGCCTTTTAACATTTCAAAAACATACACTAATAATCTCATATGCACTTAAATTATATTCATGTTTACAAACTGATCATTCACTTTTTCAAAAGTTCTACGGTACCAACGGTAACCCAATTTTAACGTTAAAACTCACGGTATTGCACTCTAACTACCTTTAATTATACTTAACATACAATATGTGTACACTAAATAAATAATGGGGATCATATTTTTAACCCCCTTGGGACACCAAAAACGTCACATGCACCTCCCCATGTGCACTCAAACACAAACAATCCATCCCTCCCATAAACCCATTTACTTCTTTTTCTCTCTCTCAACAACACACATACATGCATTTTAGATCCACAAAATCCTTTCCTCTCTTACTATATTCCATGGCAAGCCACGAAATCATCATCATCACCCACCATAAAACCACCATAAAATCTCAATTTTAACTCCAAAAAATTCAAAGGATGAAAGATAATAGGATTCTAAAGAATGAAAATTTTGTTTGTCTAAAAAACCCATCTTCACCGTCCATTTTGGATCTTTTGGTGAGTCATAACCTTGAATTGTAATATTCTTGAGGGTGTTTAGAATCAAGGTTTGAGGGGTTTTTGAGGTTTCCTTTGGTTCGAATATCAAACCAACCAAGCAAGAAGGGTGTTATGATTTTGATTTTCTGTCTTAAATTATCCTATTCTTATACGGTGTATTTCTTTATCCCTTGATCTTTCTTTTGATTTTTGATCCATGCAAATGGTGTTTAAGTGCAGTAAAAGTATGTTTGTTTATGTTCTTGAGGGTGTTTTCAATTATTGTGGCATTGCATGTGGGTAGATGATGATTAAAATTATGATTAAATAAGTTTTGAAGTTAAAGGTTAGGACTGTTTGGATATCAGTAGAAAAACGTGGGTTTATCTCAAACTTTTTGGCCTATATCCTTCTGGGAAATTTAATAACTGGATATATATAGGTCTTAGCATCATGTGATAGTTGGAGGCCCAACCAACTCCTCCGGATGAGGAAGTTATGGCCGTTTTACGGTAACTAGTCAAATCTGGATAGTTGTCTGGAAAACAGATTTAACCACTACATTTTTTCACAAAGTTCTGCATTTTAAAGCATGGGTCAGTAGTAGACACATTAACCTAACTTCTCCAAGTGGAATCACTTTTATTGCTATCATGGTTTGGGATTTATGGCCGTTTTCGTAAAGGGTAAAATGTTTGGAAATAATCTGGTTTGAAACCGAACCTTAGTGGAAGCTGCACGTACAATGCTAATATTTTTAAAGGCTCCATTATATTTGTGGGCAGAAGTAGTTGCAATAGCTTGTTATACCCAAAACCGGTCCTTGATTCGTAAATGTCACAACAAAACACCATATAAACTTCTACATGATAGAAAACCGGTCCTTAAATATCTTCATGTCTTTGGTGCTTTATGTTACCCAACCAATGACAGTGAAGATTTGGGAAATCTGAAACCCAAAGCAGATATTGGCATTTTCATTGGCTACGCTCCAGCAAAGAAGGCTTACTGAATCTACAACAGACAGACCCGTCAAATTATGGAAATTATGCACGTCGACTTTGATGAGCTGACAACAACGGCTTCTGAACAAAGCAGTTCAGGACCCACAATTCATGAAATGACTCCTAGAACAGTCAGTTTAGGACTCGTACAAAATCCTCCTCCATCAATACCTTATGTTCCACCAACTAAGAATAATTAGGATCTATTGTTCCAACCAATGTTCGATGAGTACTTTAATCCTTCACTAAGTGTTGTTTCTCCAGTTCCTGCAACTGCTGCTCCAAGACCTATTGATCCAACCGGTACACCTTTGTCTACTTCTATTGAACAAGATACACTAGTAGCTAGTACTTCATCCACAACACAAGAAACACAATCTCCAATTATTTCTGAAGGTGTTGAAGGATAGTTACAACAAGTACCGTTTGATGATGATCCCTTTCTTGATATTCTTACTTCTGAACCAAGTTCTCAAGAATCCTCATCAAATGTGCAACCAACTAACCCACCTTTTGACCATATCAGCAAATGAACGAAGTATCATCCCTTAAAAACTGTGATCGGCAATCCTTCTAGACCTGTCTCAACACGAAAACATCTACAAACAGATGCCATGTGGCATTTCTTTGATGCCTTTCTCACCTCCGTCGAACCCAAGAACTTTAAAGAAGCCTTATTAAAATATTACTGGATCGATGCAATGCAAGAAGAAGTTCATGAGTTCAAATGACTGGATGTTTGGGAGCTCTTACCTTATCCAAATTTAGTCATGATAATTAAACTGAAGTGGATCTTCAAAGTTATGCAATACAAATTTGAAGGGGTACTGAAAAACAAGGTGAGGCTAGTAGCTAAGGGATATCGTCAAGAAGAAGGAATAGATTTTGAAGAGTCTTTTGCACCTGTGGCTCACATAGAATCAATCAGTTGCTTTGTCACAAACGCCGCCAATAAGAACATGACTATCTACTAGATGGATGTCAAAACAACATTCTTAAATGGTGAGCTATGTGAAGAAGTCTATGTTAGTCAACTAGAGGGCTTCATAGATCAAGACAATCCTAGCCACATACATAGGCTGAGGAAACCTCTATATGGGTTGAAGCAAGCGTGCATGGCATGATATGTTATCCAGCTTTCTACTATCTTAAAAGTTCTCTAAAGGTGCTGTCGATCCCATATTATTCACAAGGATAGAAGGCAAAGACATACTCATGGTACAAATTTATGTCAATGATATAATCTTTGCATCTACTGATCCTAGTCTATGTGATAAATTTGCTGATATAATGAGTTCTAAGTTTAAGATGTCAATGATGGGCAAAATCTCATTTTTTCTAGGACTTTAAATTCTCAAAGTCCTAGAGGCATCTTTATAAACCAAACAAAATATGCTTTAAAATTCTTAAGAAATACGGTATAGATTCTAGTGACTCGGTTGACACCCCTATGGTGGATAGAACCGAACTGAATGAAGATCTACAGGGGAAAATAGTTGATCTTATACATTACCGTAGAATGATCGGCTTCCTTATGTATCTTACATCCAGTTGACCTGATTTTGTATTTGAAATATGCACGTGTGCCCGGTATCAAGCACGGCCTATCAAAAATCACCTCCATGTAGTAAAATGGATCTTTTAATACCTAGAAGGTACTACTAATATGGGCCTTTGGTACTCAAAAGATACCAGTATTGCACTAACCGCTTATGCGGATGCCGATCACGCCGGTTGTCAAGACACAAGAAAAAGTACTTATGGTAGTGCCAAATTCTTAGGAGACAGACTTGTAAGTTGGTCCTCAAAGAAGTAGAAAAACACTGCTATCTCTAGTACAAAGGCATAATACATTGCCTTATCTAGATGTTGTGCTCTAATCCTATGGATGAGATCACAACTGATAGATTATGGATTTGAATTCAATAAAATCCCTCTATAATGTAATAACAATAGTGCCATTGCTCTTTTCTGTAGCAACATCCAATATTCAAGATCAAAGCATATTGATGTCCGGTATCACTTTATCAAAGAACAAGTCAAAAATGGTGTGGTTGAGCTTTACTTCGTCAGGACTGAGTATCAGTTGACAGATATCTTCACCAAAGCATTGCCAAGGGATATATTTGAATTCCTCATCAACGAGCTTGTGATGAAAAGCATGTCTCCAAAAACACTTAAGAGTCTGGCAGAAGAAAATGAAGAGTGATGGTGGTACCTCTTCGTGTATCCTATGTAAATATATAAAAATATAAAATCTCAAAAAGATTTTTCCATTTCTTAGAATAGAATTTTTATGAAAAAGAAAATAGAAAAATATAAAGTTCAAAAAGCAAAATACAAAAATATAAAATCAGAAAATACCAAAAATATGTTTTTCATGACATGTCTTCTGCAATCGATAATATTTACGGCTTTAGAAATGTCGTTTAACATTGACACGAAACTGTAAATAAAGTTCGAGCAGAAGTTCTAAATGTTTTTAAAACATGTCATTGGCTTTTTGTTATTTCAAACAGCAACCTGGTCTTCATCTTAAAGGCAAGTATATTGCCAAAAAAGATAACTTGACCTCACAACAGAAATAAAGTTTCTCGGGCATGATCTACTTTATGATCATGTAAAGGCTTGTGTATACTTTGCTACACAACCTGGGTTTTCTTAAAATAAGTATACGTGTCAGTACATTTATATTTCAAAATAAGAGAAATCTTATTTTTGTTGGTGTTGTATTTCAAAACAAATTCTGTCATCTCAGTTTCTTATTAGAAAAAGATTTTAAAAGAATTTTCTAACTTTCAA
The DNA here is from genome assembly GCA_026074375.1 of Tanacetum coccineum. Lineage (NCBI taxonomy): Eukaryota > Viridiplantae > Streptophyta > Magnoliopsida > Asterales > Asteraceae > Tanacetum > Tanacetum coccineum. The sequence goes on from BQNB010214120.1 coordinate 8,974, forward strand.
ACAATGTCTATAGCTCTTTAAATAGAAGACGAGACATTATTTGAGGGGGGGAAATGTGCTAATAATTTTTTCAAAATGATATTTCAAAATAATTAAGGAACAAACGGAAAAAAGGTTTTGACAATAACGGATCATTAATTAAAGGGGGAGTTAATGTAACTTTAACTCAATGGGCCTTAGATGCTATTTGTTTCAACCTTTAGGGACTAAAATGCAAAATCTAGGACTTAGACCTTTAGTTAGCAACTATAGGGACTCAACTTGTCATTTCCCTAAGTTTCTTATGCTTTAGAAAAGTATTAATTAGGAAATGAATGGAATAACAAACCATAGGGGCTGTTTTTGCCACATGGTTAAACCTCTAAATTTGATTAACCTATAGGACGAAATGTGTTTTTACATTTCTCAAAAACACTTAAAACACTTTTCCTCTCATATTGTTAGGATCAAAAAATATGGTGTCTATATGGAAATTACACTAGTTTAAGTTAAAGTTAAAACACAAGGACTAAAAGTGTAATTAGTCCAAAGTGTCCTTGTGTTTAGACTATAAATACTCCCCTCTAATCAACATTAGAGGGTGAAGCTTACATTTGTAATTTCCCTTTCTTTTTCCATTTTAATAAAACTTTAAAATTAAATAAAGCTCTCTCCTTAATAATGGCTTATTCTTATTTTGAGCTTCCCCGACCTCCTGAGATCGTGAATCGAGAAACCTCATAAGTGGTATCAGAGCTGCACAGGCGATTCGTGATGTTTTTGAGCTTATTCGGTTCAGTTGATTCGGCTTATTTGTGCTTATTTTGAGTGCTGATTCGCTACAGCAGCTTATTCGGTGATTTTTTTCCAGCAAATTCAGATCAGATGTGGTTTACAAATTCATTCCAAATTCAGTACCACAGCTTATTATTCAGTCAGTTTCGGTGTTTGCTAAGTTTTATGCTTATTCTGATGTATCCGCTTATTTCTTGAGCTTATTTTTGTTATGTTTGATTTTATCGAGTTTTGTTGCTTACGGTTTTATCGTAAGAACAAACTCGGTG
>BQNB010214121.1:0-10016 GCA_026074375.1 Tanacetum coccineum
ATCCATACCGATGATGACGTCGAAATTACCAAGTTCTACGGGTATTAGATCAATGTCGAACATATGACCTAATAATCCTAATGTACAGCCTCTAAGGATAACATTGGTTTATGAAATTCTTCCATCGACAAGTTCCACAGCGTAACTAGTGTCTAAAGTGGACGGTGCAACATCAAGCATGGCACTAAAGGTAGACGACACAAAACTCCTATCGGCACCCGAATCGAATAACATAGAAGCATAACAGTTATTAAGAAGGAACGTACCCGTGACAACGTTAGAATCGGGGTTAGCTCTTCCTCGTCCAATGGCATAAGCCTTTTTTGTAGCTTCATTGTTCCCAGTTTTGTTTCCAGTCTTGTTTCTCGTCTTGTTTCCACGATTCTGATTCTTCAACTTAGGACAATCTTTTCTATAATGCCCCGGCCTCCCACACTCATAACAAACATTACCTGATTGATTCCCAACTAGGGCCCTCTGAGTGTTTGGAGCAACATTAGCCGTATAATCTCTAGCCATGTGACCAACCCTCTTACAGTTTCCACATCTCACAGTACACGGCCCTTCATGGTGCAACTTGCACTTGTTGCAGTAGGGGAAAGATCCAACATACCCCTTTTTCTCATTGTTTCTTGCCGTGTAAGCTCTTGTCACATTCTGGCCTCCAACATTTTGTCGCTTGAAAGCTGGTTGTTGCCCACAGTTGTCCCTTGGGTTGTTGTTAAACCTTCTCTTGTTTTTAGCACTTCTAGCATATCCTTTTAGTTTCTGATCCATTAGGTTGTTAGCAATACGGATTGCATCTTTAAGTCTAGGGGGCTCAGCAACGATCACATTCCCCTGGATATTGTCAGGTAAACCCTCAATGAATCTCTCAACTTTGTCCTCCTCAATCGGGACCATTTTAGTACACAACAAAACTAATTCTTGAAATCTCTTGGTATAAGCAGTCAAGTCATTTCCGTTCACAGTCAAGTTTCACAACTCGGTCTCCATCTTCTGAATTTCGTTTCTCGGACAGTACACCTCAGTCATAAACTTCATAAGTTCTGTCCACTTCATGGCATATGCAGCATCAGCCCCAATTGTTCTCTTATGAGAGTTCCACCAAGTCAAAGCGTTGTTCAGCAGTCTGCATGTAGCATACTTCACTTGATTCTTTTGTGGACAATTACTAATGTGGAACACCGTCTCCATCTTCTCAAACCAACTAGTCAACCCAACAACTCCTTCCGTCCCATTGAAGTTAAGTGGCTGGCACTTTAGGAAGTCTTGATATGTGAACTCTCGAGCAACAGACATAAAGCCTCCGAAGTTCACGTTGTGATTCTCATAACCATTTCCTCCTTAGTTCCCATTGTTGTTTCCATTGCCATTCCCATTTCCATTCACTCCTCCATTTCTATTACCATTTCCATTTCCTCCTCCATTTCCACCTTCATAATCATCACCATTTTCGTCTCCCTGTTCATCCCTACCTTCTGCTAGGGGTTCAAGGTTTCTGGCGGCGTCACGAGCTTCCAACGCTTCTGCCACTTGGCGAGCAATTAGTTCATTAACCGCTTCACATGTCATTGTCGCTCCAGATCGTGTGTCAGGCATTGTCCTACAATCATAACAATACGCCACACGATGAGATTTTTAGGTGGTACGAGATTATTAATGGGGTTTGATATAAAAAACTGGTTTCATCACATGGAAACACATAGTCAAAATAAATTCATGATAGTGCCACAATTTACTAATAATACGGTATGCAATGAGTAAAAGAAAATAGCATTAGATTAAGAACATCATAACATAGAATAATCGATACTAGATTTCATATCATCAATGTCAACGATTACATCATGGTTCCTAAAAGATAGGATTTACAAATCCCTAATAATTCGCCACTACTAGATACTATATATCAATACTAGAACAATCATGGAACAGTCTAAGGACTATAGCCTAAGTGCTTCTTAGCACATGCCTCAAGCCTACCAATCCGCACACGATCATAAAATCAAAAACGTCGAATCTGCCTCATCTCTCTCTGAACATGCAACTCCTTACACTAAAATCGGGTAACTCTCTGACTCGCAACATCCAACGTGCCTCTAAGTCTTGTATTATCCTGCTTCAGCTCACTAATCCTCTCTGGAAAAATAGCACTCTGCTGACCCGTCGCTACAATCCTGTGCCCCTGATCCCTCTGGGTACTTTCAATAACCTGAACTCGGTGAACTGGGATCTCCACAGTGTGATCGTGAAATCTCTGTACCAGGTCTCCTAACATCTCATAAGTAGCCTCTATAGCTCCCTCCTCCTAAGCAGGCTCAGGGATATCATATGACACCACAGGATGCATAACTTTATCATCTCTAACCTTAACCGTGCCCCTCACACTCGTCTCGACCTCCTCTCGAGCAACAGTCTCAACCACAACCCTAACATCTATCCCTTTAGCCCTAAGAGCATCAGCATAAGCAATACACTCATCAATCTCTACCTAAACCTTGGGATCGATATCAGGCTCTGAGTAAGGCTCATCACTACCCCCGATATCAACGTCAACTCTCAGACCAGTCTTTCTAGGTACAGACGACTCAGAACTCTCATCCGAACTAACCTCTAAATCCGCCACATAATCAGAACTCCTAATCCTCTTGTGAGATGGTAATAGGTCAGCACGTACAAAGGACAATACACCAGGTATATGTGAATATACCGGTACATATGTGGTAGGGGACCTAGTCCTCTTACGAGATAGACCCGCAGAAGAATAATGAGATGGTCTCTCGGTAATAGCAACAGATGAATGAGGAATACTCGGTACTAATGAACATAACTGATGACTAGATCTCATACCCGATGGTAGTGCTGGTGATGAATGATCCGAAGATGAATGACCAAGTGAAGAATCAAATAGGGCATTTAAAGAAGAATCTAATGACGTCTCTGATGATGAACCCGATGGTGAATCTCTGGATGAATCATCAGAGGTAAAGTGATCTGATGAAGAGTAGTTAACTGAGTGTCTCACAGCAAGACAGTGAGTAAGTAGCGGCCCAACCCTCTTCCTCACAGTCATCATGTATACCGGCCCATTAGGATGGTAGCGGTACGGTCGACCATAAGGAATAGGCTGTCCGGGTGAAACAATGGTAACTCGTCTACAATGAACACCAAACGGTACAGGTAGGATCTGACCAGTAGGTGGTGCAACCTCAACGGGTGGTATCTCATGAGTGGGTGATGGTGGTGTATCAGGTGTGTCTTCGTCAGATAAGTCGGTATGGATGAATGGAGATGTGTAGTGTGTAGTAGGAGCAGTAGGTGGTATCATGGATGTAATAGGTGAGATGGTAGGTGTATCAGTAGGTATCAATGAGGTGTCATCATGAATGACAGGTGGATCAATAGTAGGTGTAGTGGCTGGCACAGTGGTAGGGATCTTACCAAACTAAAGGCCTCATCCACAAGGTGTCCCAACACTGACCTCAAAAGAATCTGAAGAAATCAAAATAGTAGAGATAGCCATAACCTGCACAAGCAAAAGTTTATATAAATTTCTTTATATCAACCATGCATGATGCGGGAAAAATAAATGAATGAATAAACCCTCAAATGCAGTGCCGCGAAATGGAATGCAATACAATTATAGTAATATTAGTTATACTTAGTATTTACTTATATATTACATATACATATTACGTATACGTAAGATTACGTAAAGCACATATAATCACGTAAGGATCACATACTGGTTATAGACCAAACCTAGTTATACTACCTAGTTCTCTATAACCTTGGCTCTGGATACCAATCTGTCATACCCCTAAATAGGGTCCCGTCAGAATAAGCGTCCGGGGGCGTGACGTTCATGAATATCTCAAGTACAAAGCATAAAGAACGACCTCTAAGGGTACATTTTGAAAAGAAACACCATAGCGTTAATTTAAATTATTAATAGTTTTACATCGATCAATTTAAATGATTCAAGAGTTAAAATGCGGAAGCTTAAACGAGTTTCAACAGCGGTATTTAAAAACATAGATAAATTCTTGATGAACGGTCCAGGCAAAAGACTTCACATAAATCCAGGCAAAAGACTTCACATAAATCAAGCAACGACATCCAAGCTAAGTACCTGAGAAAAACATGCTTAAAACATCAACATAAAGTTGGTGAATTCATAGGTTTTAGTTCAAATATTATCAGTGTGGACCACAAGATTTCAAAACATATGTGACAATTATAGGAGATACAACTTCACATAAAGAGGCATTTACGTTGCACTAAGCTCATGACACCGAGGCTAATAGTGGAAAGTAGCATGTATACTGCCATATAAGTCTTGCCCTTACACGTGTCTGACCAAAGACCACCTAACTAATATTGACATGATATACATCCGTTGGCCTGTACAGTCCGTCAAGTACCCGAACAGTAAGAATAACCAAACCTGAATGGGGATTATTAGTCCTAATAGATCTATTTATTCAATCGCGCTTACTTAACCAGCCAGTCGGTTAAAGGTAATTAACGATGCCCTTTATGCTCCTTTCTGCTCTTGGAGTAAACGCAAGAATACTCATCGATGAATACAAAATCAAAATCATTCTAGATAACGTTTTTGCATACCCGATTCATCAACTACGAATATTTGTTCGAGCTTAGCCAAACTAAAAAACGGCATTACATGGAACTCGTAATGATCATAGCGATCCTAAATGCAAGTCCTTGGGAAATGTCTTCACACGAACTCTGAGTTTGAGATACCAGATTCTCAAGTCGATCTTAGAGTAGACTCTTGACGCCTTGAAGTGGGCAATCAAATAAATCATCAATTCTCGAAGTGGGTATTGGTTCTCATAGTAAGGTTGTGTTAAGTTCATGGTATCGATACGCACTCATTCCGAAAAGATCTATCTTTCTGTTAGACAAACAAAACGGAGCTCCTAGGGTGGAGGAACTGGGTCTATAAATCCACTTCAGAAATTTCTTGCAATTGAGTGGATAACTCTTGCATCTCGTCTGGTGCTAATCAATACGAGGCTCGTGCTATAGGTGCAGCACTGGGGACTAAGTCGATTTGAAATTCAACTTGTCGAGCAGGCGGTAGTCCAGGCAAATCTTATGGAAAGACTTCCGAAAAATCCCGTACGATCGGCCCGTCCTCAAGCCGCTTCTCCTTTGATTTGTCCTCAGTCTTCTTGGATGTAACTTGGGCTAGATAAACTTGACATCCCTTCTGTATATACTTTTGGGTCTTTGTACATGATATGATGTTCAACTTCAACTTACTTCCTGTTCTACCGCTGCCATCCCACAAAGCGCACCGTTATCTACGGATCTATCAACACACTCTCAAATCTCCATAAGGTAATACTACACGAATCAGACCTTCTCCAAGTCGTACACAAACGAACAACGCGTGCTAACTTGACCGGAAAGCGCAATCCACAAACCCGGATCAGATGATGGTATGTTCGACAGCAACTACCAAGTTCTAGAAAACTAGCAACCTCTTAGATCTATGCGAAACGAGGATGACCCTAATACTCCAACTGTAACGAGGCCCTCTAAGGACATAACACTGGACGTTCTCTCCTCCTTGCGAAACATTCCATCATCCATCACTACAACAGTATTCTCCAACTCCCTAATCTCTCTAAAACGGCATATTTCAACACTAACTTAAATGTCTAAAAGAATGATGGCTCGCGTAAACAGTCAAAGCAAAAGCACTAACAGGTAAACGACACAAGAAACTCCTATCTGGCTCCTGAGAAATCGAATAACAAGTAGCATAATAGTTATTGAAAGGAACGTACCCGTAACAGAGTTGGAATCGGGGTTTGCTTGGAATCGGGTTTTCTCAAACACCTCCTCCAAATTAGCCGTAAGCCCTTTGTCCGTAGCCACCAATTACCACTAGTCTGGTTTCCAATCTTGTTTCCATTCTTGTTTCCAGTCTTGTTTCCACGGTAAACTGATTTCTCAATACTTAGACAATCTTTCCAAAACGTCCCTGACCTTCCACACAATCATAACAAACAAAACCCGACCGAATATCCCACTTGTGGCTCTCTAATATTTGGATAACTGTAGCCTTACAATTCCTAAGTTATAATGACCGACACTCATATAGTTTTCCACATCTCACATATACTACCCTGCAAGGTACAACTTCACTTTGTTGCTATGTAGGAAGAGATCCAACATACCCCTTTTTCTCATTGTTCCCAGCCGTGTAAGCTCTTGCCACATTCTGGCCTTTAACATTTTGCCGCTTGAAAACTGGTTGTTTTCCACTGATGTCTCTTCGGGTTTGTTATCAACCTTTTTTTGTTTTCAGCACTTCAAGCATATCCCTTCAGCTTTTGATCCATTAAGGTGTTGGCAATACGTATTGCATCTTGAAGTTTAGTGGGTGCAGCAGCGACTTATACATTCCCCTGAATATTATCAGTCAACCCTCCAACAAACCTCTCAACTTTATCCTCCTCAGTTGGAACCATTCTGAGTACACAACAACACTAGTTTCCTAAAATCTTCTAGTATAAGCGTCAAGTCTCTATTTCCTTTTTCACAACCAATTTCCACAACTCAGTATCCATCTTCGAACCTCATTATTAGAACAATACACATTCTGTTATCAACGTCATAAGGTCTGCCCAACTCCTGGCATAGCGGCCTCAATCCCAAGTTGTTCCTCTTATGGGAGTTTCACCAATCAACTCTGTTTCAACAGATTCACTTTGCAATACTTTTCACTTGGTACTTTCTCTGTGACAGTTGCTAATGTGGAACACCGTTCATCTTCTCGAACCAACGAGTTAACCCAACAACTCCTTCTGTTCCATTAAAGCTAAGTGGCTGACACTTCAGGAAGTCTTGATATGTGCACTCTCGAGCATGCACAAATCCTCTGAAGTTATAGCCATTTCCTCCTCCGTTCCCATTACCATTTCCATTTCCTCCATTTCTATTTCATCTATTTCCATTTCCTCCATTTCTATTCTTCCCACCATTCCATTTCCCTCCATTCCTATTTCCTCCATTCTTTCTTCCTGTCAACCCCCGTCTCTCATAAGAGGTTCTAGGTTCCTGGCAGCGTTACGAGCTCCCAACGCTCCTGTCATTTGGTGATCAATTTGTTCGTTAATTCCTTCACGTGTCCTTAATGCTCCAGATCGGGTGTTAGGCATTGTCCTACAACATAACAATACACAACACGATGAAATTCTATGGTGATACGAGATTTTTAACGGGGTTCGAATAAAATAAACGAGTATTATTAACACAAAATACAAAATCCAAATAACTTCATGATAATTACAACATTTAGTCATAAAAATGCAATAATTCCAATATAGCAAATAGAAAAATATCATTAAGTTAAGAATATTCAAACATAGAGAGAAATGGTAACATTAGATTTCATATCATCAATACTAATGGTTACAACATGGTTCCAAAATATAGGATTTACAAATCCCTAATAACTAGCTACTACTAGGTGCTATAGGTCAACACTAAGATACTCCAGGAATAATCTAAGAATGGTGGCCCAAATGCCTCCTGGCACAAGCCTCAAGCCTAGCAATTCTTATACGATCATAAAATCTGAAGTGCCAAATCTGTCTCATCTCCCTTTGAACACACAACTCCCTACGCTGTGACCGGGCAACTCTCTGACTCGTAACATCCATCATGTCTCTAAGTCTTATATTATCCCGTTCCAGCTCTCGGATCCTCTCTGACATATCAGCACTCCGATGTCCTGTCGCTACGATTATGTATCTCTGATCCCTCTTGACACTCTCAATAACCTGAACACAACGAATCGAAATCTCCTCAGTATGATCATGAAACCTCTAAACTAAATCTCCCAATGACTCATACGTGATCTCAACAGCTCCCTTCTAAGCAGGCTTAGGAATATCCTCAGCTACCACTGGGTGAGTAACTCTATCCACTCTAACCTCAACTAGGCCTCTCATACTCGTCTTAATCTCCTCTCGATCAATAGCCTCAACTACCACCCTAGCACCAATCCCTCTATCTCTAAGAGCATACGCATAAGCAATACACTCATCAATCTCTGCCTGAATCTCAGGGTCAATATCAATCCCATCATTCCTCACAACATCAACATCCATCTCTAAATCAGTCCCTCTATGCCTAGATGACTCAGAAATCTCATCCTCAAAGTCAACTCCTAATCCAGCCTCTCTAGGTACATATGGCTTAAAACTATCCTCCAAACAACCCTCTAAATCCGTAGTTGTCTCAGGACTCCTAATCCTCTTAGATGATGGTAAAAGATCAGCATGTACATAAGACAATGCTCCAAGGGTAGGTGAAGATAATGGTACAGATGCAGTAGGGGATCTACTCCTCTTGCAAGAAGGACTCGCAGAAAAAGAATCATGAGATGGTCTATCAAAAATAGCAGCAGATGAACGATGAATACTCAGTACCAATGAACATAAATGATGACTAGGTCTCATACCCGATGATGGTGTGGGTAATGAATGATCAGATGAGGAACGACTAGATGCAGAATCAGATAAAGCATTCGCAGAAGAATATGAAGAAGTCTTTGATGATGAACTCGATGATGAATCCCTCGAAGAATCCTCCAAAGAAAAATGATCTAAAGAAGGGTAATCAACTGAATGTCTCACAGCAAGACGATGAGTGGGTAACGGTCAAACCCTATTCATCGCAATCATCATGTATGCCAGTCCATTTAGATGGTAGCGGTACGGTCGACCATGAGGAATAGGCTGCCCAGGTGCAAGAACCATGACTCAACGTTGAAGTGCACCCTATGCTACAGGTGATCTCTGAGTAGAAAGGGTAGTCTCAGTGAATGGTGTACCATGGGTAGGTGATGGTGGTGTATCAGGTGTATCACTATCTAAAGAATTATCGGTCGATGAAAGAAATGGTAAAGTAGCTGGTAGTGGTGGTATATGATCTGATGACGGATCCTTGGATGGATCAAACTCCGTATCAGATGCGGGTGAATAATCAGGTGATGTAGGTGTATAATCGGGTGATGGTGGTATAGTGGGTAAAACAGGAGGTATCGGTGTGGTATCAATATGGGTAGTGGGTGGAATCACGAAAGGTATAGTATCAGGGATAGTGGTAGGGATAGTACTAAATAAGATAACTTGTCAAGTAGATGTCCCCACACTCTCCTTAGATGAATCTGATGAAACTAAAATAACAGAGATAGCCATGACCTGCACAAGCAAAAGTTTATATAAAAATCCTTTATACCAACCATGCATGATGCGGAAAAGAATGATCAAATGGGTAAATAAACGAATGAATGAATGGGTAAATGAATGCATAGATGAATGAGTGAATGAATAAACAATCGGATGAAGTACCACAAAAAGAATGCAATATAATTATAGTACTATTAGTTATATTTAGTATTTAATTACATAGTACATATACATATTACATATATGTAAAATCACGTAAGGCATATATAATCACGTAGGATCACATACTGGTTATAGTCCAGACCTAGTTAATACTACCTGGTTCTCTATAACCTTAGCTCGTGATACCAATCTATCACACCCCCAAATAGGGTCCCGTCTGATTTAGTGTCTAGGGGCGTGACATCACTGAATATCTCAAATACAAAGCATAAAGAATGACCTCTAATGGTACGTTTGAAAAATAACACCGTTGCATAAGTTTAAAATATGAATAAGTTTTACATTGCTTAAATTTAAAAGATACAAAAGTTAAAATGCGAAAGCTTAAAAAAGTTCAACAACGGTATTAAATACATAGATAAATTTCTAGTAAACCGGTCCGGGAAAATAGACTTCATAAGTCAAGCAACGACATCCATGCTAAGCACCTGAGAAAAACATGCTTAAAACATCAACATAAAGTTGATGAATTCATAGGTTTTGTTCAAACGTAATTAAAGTGGATCGCAAGATTATCAAAACGTATGCGATAGTTATAGGAGATACAACTTCACATAA
>BQNB010214122.1:0-10016 GCA_026074375.1 Tanacetum coccineum
TGTGGGTTTGCTGTCTATTTTAGCTTAGTATCTTTAGGTTCAGCTATAAATTAACGCGAGGGGTTAATTGATTGTTCATAGTGTGGTAATTAATTCTATTGTTCAAACACGTCAGATCCTTAACTCACACTATGGACCCATGCATAATATAACACAGATAAAATTCATACTAATATTTTATTTTTTCGTAGCTAAAGGACTACAATATAAACAGATTCTATATAATGATTAGTTTTTGAAAACTTACCCGATTTCCACATAGCATGATTTAGTTTTTAAGATCGGAGGTAGTGGTCGACATGGTGGTACTGGCGGGGGTAAAGAGGAGGGGGACGACAAAAACGTTAGAAATGAAAGGATAATGCTTGAGAAGTTTGTGTCAACGCCTTCATTTAAGTGGTGTTTGAAACCCGGAACCAAACCCATTCTCACCTTTGGATTTTGTTCATCTGGCCCAATAGAATTAAGATTAGATAAAAAAACAAAACTTCAAATATATGTAGTGTGCATGTTCTAACTTCAGACCCTTTTCTTTTACGCCAATAAGCAATTAGGGAGAAGATACACCTATGTTTAGAACTTAAGTTGTATCAAATTTACTTACCCTCTTTTTCTTGCTACATAGACATGACTCAATTTTCTGCTACCCATAGCTTACTGTTGGAAATTCTACATTTTTGCCTGCAAAAAACCATCAACTATAATGGGTCATATAATGCCTGTGATACAAAAGCAAAAATGAAATTTATGAACAACTGAAGCATATAAACTAATTTTAAAGATGTATCTGTATACGTAAAGAAGAAAAATGCAATGGTTGTTTTGGTTATGAAATTTTGTAGAAGCCACATTACAGGTGGACGCATTCTATAAAGCAGATATCTTACACATTAAGGTACTGTCAGACATATAATTACCTTGGCATAATTTCCTTTGTCTGCCACAGATAATCTATTGCTTCAAGACCTACAATGAGACATATGAATAGATGTGACAAAATGGGTACTATGGGCAGCTGGGTAACTGGTCAAAACGGGCATATTCTCACTTTTAATAGCTATAAGAATTAAAGGTAGCGTAACTATAGTTTCGTGGATGGTTAAAACAGGTCGTTTTGTCACTTTTAATAGCTATACATGAAAATGATAAAATGTTAGACAATAACACACATCTATAAGAACTAAAAGTAGTGTAGCTATAGATCATACCATCTTGAAGTAGGCTTCTATTTTATGAAATTTTCCCTAAAAACTTACTAAATTGGATGCTACGACGTATTCTAAAGCACTACCTCAATAAGACCTTTAGATTTGCAGGGATACCATTTAACTCATAAACTAAAAATTGAATATGATTCATGATATAAAAATCAACTAAAACAATTACCTTATCATTGATAGCTTGGTTCAATCTAGTTTTCCGTATTTCCTATAATGCCTGTGATACAAAAGCAAAAATGAAATTTATGAACAACTGAAGCATATAAACTAATTTTAAAGATGTAATGGAAATTGATCTGTATACGTAAAGAAGAAAAATGCAATGGTTCTTTTGGTTATGAAATTTTGTAGAAGCCACATTACAGGTGGACGCATTCTATATAAAGCAGATATCTTACACATTAAGGTACTGTCAGACATATGTTATACTTGTGCAAAAAAAATTCTCAACAAACTACCTAATCAGAGTATTAAAGCATCTGAGAAACTAAACTTTGACAAAACACAAAGACAAATAAATAAACCTGATTTTGAAATTTTAAAACGCATCATTTGTTCTGAATTTAGGTATAAATAAACCCAGCGAATGGTTCCGTTGCAATGGTGCCTAAAAACATGGACTGTTTGAAAGAAGTTTATGTGGGNTAGCTTTCCACACTCTCAAATCATTTCTCTCATTCAAACTCCAATCTTCCGACTGTATCGATTTTCCAGCACAGCCTCGTTGGGGATTAACGACCCGGGAACATTCTATACTACATCCCGGTTTTATTGATTTGTGTTGTTTAGATTATACTTATATATTTTATATTTTATTATATATTATATATATTATAGTTTGATTAAGCACCAATCAATCACCACCTTTGTAATAACACATCTATTAGTATTTATGCATTCAAAAACCATTTTCACTTCCCTTTTTAAACCCTAAAATCAGCCCATCCCAAAAGGGAAACTCCAACACTTGCTTTCTAGTTTACATCTTCCATATTATCCTAAATTATGTTTAACACAACACCAAGCACCAATTATGGACAAGTCCTCTCAAAATGACTCCTCCCTCCCCCTAGACTGCCAAAATCATGACCAAAACCCTCCCCATAACCTCTCAAATGAGGTTCACAAGATTCCATACCCTTTTCAAGAGTTACAAACCCATGTGACTCCATGTATGACCATTCAACATGCCCTAAGTGTTCCTCTATAAGCAACTACCTAACACTCTTCATTTCTTACACTTTAAACATACTTTTCTCTCCCCCTCCTAACTAAAAATGCAGTAACAACCACAAGAAACATGGGTTTTCAAGATTTGGTTAAGGTTTTTACAAAAGATTAGGGTTTGGTGCTTCAAAACTTGGGTTTTATAGTTATTTTAGGGTATTATTACATCATTAAGCATCCATATTCATCCATCATTGTTGCGATTAGGATTCGTTGCATGTTATGAGTATGATTATTTTTCCCGAGTCACTACTTTACTTAAGGTGAGTCTTATAGCCCCTATTTTACTTGTTTTGAACTATTTTTGAGGGAGAATACATTCTCGTTTACAAACTTATTTTCTTGCTCGGTTACAAACTCTTTTACATGCTCGTTTATAAACTCGCCATTATATGTGTTACATGTCATACATACTTGAAATCTTGTGGTCCATACTATTTTTATTGAATGTCACTAATTGCAAAACACTTTTCCTAATAGTGTGAGTGAAGCAGTATTCACATAACACTTTTCATGATATTGTGAGTGAAGAAGTAGTCACAAACACTTTTCATGATACTAGGAGTGAAGTAGTAGTCACAAAACACTTTTCATGATACTGTAAGTGAAGCAGTAGTCACAAAACACTTTTCATGATACTATGAGTGAGGCACTAGTCATAAAACACTTTTAATGATACTGTGAGTGAAGTAGTAGTCACATAACACTTGTCATGATACTGTGAGTGAAGCAGTACTCATAAAAAGCTTTTCATGATATTGTGAGTGAAGCAGTAGTCACATAACACTTTTCAAGATACCATGAGTGAAGCAGTAGTCACAAAACACTTTTCAAGATACTGTGAGTGATGCAGTAGTTACTAAATACTTTTAATTATACTATGAGTGAAGAAGTAGTCACAAAACACTTTTCATGATACTATGAGTGAAGCAGTAGTCACAAAACACTTTCTATGATACTGTGAGTGAAGCAGTAGTCACTAAACACTTTTGGATTCTCGTAAATACTTTACTTAAATCTATAAACTCACCAACTTTATGCTGACATTTTTAAGCATGTATTTCTCAGGTTCTTAAGTTCTTACATGGCTTGCATCTAGAGTCGCATCTATGAAGACTTTCGCTGCATAACTTGGATCATTTTGATGTCTTTTAAACTACTTAACATTTTGTACTACAACTTCTTATTGTATTTGGTTGAAAACTTGGTTTGCTTTAAATTTATCGAATGGTCTACTTTTTAAACGACTCATATAGAGGTCGTTCTATTGTATCTTGTGTTTGTGTATTATGAAGTAACACCCCGGTTACATTTCTGTTGCCATATTTTGGAGGTGTTACAACTATAGACAGTCCCATAAATATGGGGATTGTCCTTGATATCTTAGGGGTTGTCACCTATATCTGGGGGCTGTTTACTGAGAGTTACGAAAATTTCCTAGTTTTTCCTGTTTTTCAAGTCTGTGCAGAAAAAGGTAATAACAAAGGTGGTTTTTTGTAGCAACTCATATACCTCAAGATCATTAAGGCTAGCTAAACATCAAAACATGTAGGCTAGCTAATTTAGTCCTAACATGTGATCAAATAAAGGCATAGATGATCAACAAAATGCATAATGAGCATGCATTATACAACTAAGAAGAAAAGACAAAAAAGCATGCAATCATAATGTCACACCCCCAAAATCGGATTGCATCAGAAAGGTAAACGGGGGTGAGACTTCAAGGCACAAGAAGTACAAGTCACTGAAAACGACTTCCAAAATGAGACGTTTTTAAAATACATTTTAAAATATTTCACATTCAATACATTAAAACATCAGAGTTTGCAAACAGTTCTCAACAATTTCAAAATAACACAAGTGTTTAATCATGACAAGATGTTTAGATAAAATTTTCATCGAATGTAATAATATAAATTCTTTATAAACACGGTATTTTTAAAAGAAGTTTTATCGAATGTATAAACTGTAAAGTTTCCATAGTACATATCTGTGCGGCTTCCACTCGAGCAAAAATACTTGAAAGACCTGAGATAAAACATGCTAAAAAGTCAACAAAATTATTGAGTAAATTCATAGGTTTATGTAATGGACAATCAAGTTTTCAGAGTTATAGTAATAATTGCAACGAATACAATCATCATATACATAGATATTATTGCATCTAAGCTCATGGCACTCAAAACTGACAGTATATATCAATAATGATATATAAGATAATAATGGCCCCGTGTAAGTAATTGTCTTATACCTAGAGTTACAAATATAGTGCGTTTGGTTACCTATCAGGCTAACACAAACGGGATCCGTCAATCCCGATACGCCTATCCATAATATTCGCGTTCACACACAAGTGATTAATGGTCCATGATGTGGGGGGACTTATGGCATGAAGGGACTTAGACACAAGCAATAATATATTCAAGATAGCATACAATTTAGAAATTTATTGTCCGTAAATATATGTTTTAGCATGTATCTCACCCCAAAGAGTTTATAAAACAATTAAATAAAGTTGGGGCTATGAACTCACCTTTAAGCAATGCGATAAAAGATATCGAGAATAAACGTCGAGAAGCCGAGAGAAATCCTAGAAGCAAAATAAAGTCGTGTCTTAGGATTTATAAATATTACACGAATAAATGCAAATAAATTTTTATAAAGTTTTTTTTTATTGATTATAACTTTTGAGACGTACATCATATAAACATAATTACGTTAAAGAAAATATAACTAGACTTATAATTTCAAACTAGTTTTGAAGAGTATAAAATGGATAGGGACCAAAAGTGCTACTCGTGAAACCATAAAGGGCTGAACCGTAAATATCAAAAAGAAATATCAAACCCACGTGAACTTTGTTGCTAGACTTTTTCAAAGTTCCTCCTTTTATTTTCTTAATGATCTACTAGTATTATTTTAATCCACATATTTATTTATTAAAATTGGGGTAAAACTTGCTAGTTATCAAAACTTTGAGGACATATTCGAAAATAATTTAAAAGTTGGCAAAGTCACGCACGTAGAACTGTGAACTGCCATTTCTTGACCCATCTTTTACTACAATACTTTCTTTAATTTGATGATCCACTTCATACAATATTTGTTTTTAGTTCATCATAGTGTTATTTGACAGTAATGCATTTCTTTTTCGTAGGTAAATTAGAATTAAACAAGACATGCATTATTCTTTGTATGTTAAGGCTACATATAGTCATATACAAACGGATATACAAATTATTTATACACACAAAATTATTCATTTATACAAGCTATGTCTTTGATGCACACAAGGATTTTAGAGAGTAGAATGTTGGAAAACAAAATAGAGTGACATCCTCTTCTATTTATATACCGTATTAACATTAGACTAACATTTGTAGTAGTTATTATGGATGGCATATGATTATTAATTTTAGCTTGAAAATTTACCCATGAGCAAGACGATAGCATGTCGAGACCACGTGGGTATGAACACCAACTTGAGCATGATCACGGAAACTAACTCGACTATAGAAATCCTCAACGTGAACCCAAAAATAAGCATGGCTGCGAACATGAGTACGAACAACATAAACAGAGACTGGTCGCATTTAGCATGATAGACTAGGAACTCCATATACGAACTCGGACCTCCAGCAAACGAACCAAAACCTCTTACCCAAACTCATTCACATCGTAATCGACCACAATGATCATTCATCGCTACTATTAGTAAGATGATAGCACATCAAACCACATGGGTATGAACACCATCTCGAACATGATCACGGACATTAACGCGACTCCATCAATTACCGTCGTGAACCCAAAACCTAAACGTCACGATCAACTAAGTGAACCAAAGACGGACCAAACCGATAAACTACGTATGAACCGCAACTCAATCTCATAACCTTTAGCTCAAACTCAAATAGATCGATCAATCCCAGCAGGCCCAACTCGAACAACGAGACCCTACTCTAATTACGAACACTAACCAAAACTCAACTCGAACATACCCATCGTATTCACCACGAGTAGACTCCAAACTCGAATGACCAGAACTAAACTCGAACGGAACCCAAACGCGAGCCACGACGATGAACTGGAACGAACATAAACATAAACACAAGATACCGCGATACTAAATAAAACCCAAAACCCGAACGCAAACCAGTCGATATAAACCCAAGCAAACCTAAATCATACGCCTTGTCACCAACTCCAACCCGCGAACAAACAAGTAGAACCTTTTAACTCGAACACGAGCCACAACTTGGTCGAGATGACATGACCCACTTCCAAAACTCGAACAACCAGGCATCGTGCCTCAGTCACAAACTATATACCAGAACTTGTGATTATTTTAACTAAAAATTTATAAGTATTGGTGTTTTTGTTTGGCTATGGCATTCGACTCATAAGGGAGCAAGAGAACAATTAGGATGGTGAAGATAACTCTGAGAAAATTAAAGTGTATTTGTTTGATCAATGACATGCATATGAATTGGACATGTGTTCAAAGAAAATGATAATGAGACAAATAAGATGCCACCAATGTCCATGTGGTTATTCATTTTTAATGGGTTAAATTGGAAAGAGTTTTAGTTAATTGTTGTATAGATTTTGAATAAGTGGGTATGTTTGGGGCCAACGGGAAAAGACGTAAAATATTGTAAAAGTTAAGGCGGAACCACGAAGCGAAAACGAATATGATAAAAATAGAATTATAACATGTGGGATACTTTTCTGAAATAATAAAGATATGTAGAGCACGTACACTTATATTTAGTCTAATGTCGTATTCACGTTTTATTACGAACGCGAGACAACCTATTCAGTTAATCATAAAAATAAATTTTACTCAAAAGTAACATAAATAATAGAATATGGATTAAAAATATTGACCTGAATTTACGGGGTATTACAATCGATTCCCCTAAGGGAACTCTGGTCCCTAGAGTTTAACTAGTGCCGACAGCTGGCGAGGTGTTCGAGAAAGGTGTGGGTACTTGCAATAATTATGTATACGCACACATTTTTTTTTCCTTTTTTGAAATAAGTAGAAAATTGATTTCGACAAAATTTTAAGATGACTACTCTCAGCATAGCATGGTCCTTCCTGAATTATATATAGGTGATCAGGCTATGTAAAATTAAGGACTAACGATACAATGCTCATATTCGTCAAACCAATGATATATTTCTTAAAGTTAAATAGTATAAACCATACTGTTTATGAGGTAGCAAATAAATATTAAGTAAATAATAGTTATTACATAAAATGTCTGCGATGTACAAATAGGTATGGATCAATTGTTTGAAATTCCTTAATGAAAGGATTTAATATTTGTACTGATGAGAACGAAAATGAAAACGAAGAATTAACATGTCATACTGATGATCAACGGAGGATATATCAAGTGACAATACATATCAAGATCAAAAAATGAATTTGTATCGATAATCAATGCGAACGGAGGAATCAGATAAATTATTAATCATCAAAGGAGGTGAATGCCAATACAAAGAAGTTATAATAAGTTTGATATTTAGGATTTTTGAGAATCCTAAAAGAGAGATTAAATATTTTATGAATAAAGAAACAGATCACCAACGATCAATGCAACGAAGGAATCATTAGATCATAAAAAATATATAGTCATAATGTCGCCAGAGGAATAATTGAGAGTATACGAAGAAACAATATAAGATATCGCGAGCATGTAAAGTATGAATATGTCAACGACTTAAAAGAGTACGCAAAAGAACATATATACAAATGTAATAAAGATCAAATGAATAAATATAAGGAATGATCCGTATAAACAAATTACGAATCAAAGAAGTATGAAAAATCATATGTACGAATAATCAAGCAAATGAAAGAGTCAATTGATCAACAAAATAGATGTAGATAGTCATTTGTTTTATCAAATTATGAACCGAAAGACTATAGAGAGTCATCCGTAAAATTAATTGATGCAAACGAGAGTATTAATACCAATAACTGAAAGAGGCATATCTCAAAGAAACAATATGTCAAGGATGCTAAACAAGATATGTGAATTAATTGTACAAACAATTAATTATTAAAGAGAGTCAATACCAAATGGCTAAAACAAGTGCATATTAAGGAAATGGTATATCAAGGATGTCAAGATGGGATATAGGAAATTAATTGTACAAACAATTAATTATTGGAGGAGGTAGAAATATTCATACCACAAAGCAAATAATACATCAAAAGTTCTCAAAGAAATGTTAAAAGGTCATCATTAACTATGATGATCAAGATTCTCTCTTCGGAGTGAGGGCTGCTGGTGGTGTCGTACCCAATGATGTTCTAGTCGAAAGACATGGTCCTTCATTAGTGTGGTTTGTCTCAAGGGTCTTTATGCGCGATTCGTTCTCGGTATCTCGGATCTCGTTTCGTTCTAGGCGAAAGAGCATGTCAGCCATACGTTGAGCTATGAGTCGCTTGATAGTTGCTGAACTTTAGTAAATGTCTACTTGGTGGTATAATTCTCTAAAATTACAAAGAGAAAAGGAGAAAAGAATATGTCGTTAATGAGTCGCGTTTCAAAAGTAGGTATTCGAAAGGGCCATATACAATGCAACAAGTTAATTGTCGTAATGGGTTCCAAATTTTCTTCGGGTTGTTGTCTATGAGCCTTGAGTATGTCATCATTCTACAAAGGAATATGGACAATTTTCTCAATCGCGTCAAAAACTTCCATGACTGAAAAGTATTAAGTCGATAGTAAAGCTATGGATGAGCTTTAAGCTACTAGACTCATTCATTCATTCGAGAAAAATGACAATTGGGATGAAGCAACGAAAGATAAAGTTAAGTCATGTGATCATTCATATGACCAAAGTTTGAAAAACCCAAGAAAAAGAATTCCCATAACAGAAATGATTTCAAAAATAAGGTCAGAAAGTATCGAAAAGTTCTTCGAGAATGATATGGACTCATTTATAACAAATCCAGTTACTCTTCAGAATTTAAAACAATGTCTTGAATAGACATTTGCGAATAATCTTATTGGTTTTTATAAGTAAAGAAGTGTTTAACTCGGAGTCGAATAGTAAAATAACCAATGGGGTCGACAAACTATGTCGAGTTTCAATATCGTCAAAAATGATATTATGGAAAATCATGTGAAGTTTTAAGACCATTGTATCGCTAACAATGTCTTGAGAATGTTTTAGAGAGCGTTGTATTACTCACAACGTCTAGAAATAACAAGACCATCGTGTCACTCACAATGTCTTAAGAGGCGTTTTAGAGGTCATTGTGTAACTCATAATGTCTTAGATGAGTTTTAGCATTTATATAAACAACATTTATATAAATTACTTTTATATAAATAAGTAGCGATACTCTTGACGATAGGCGTAAGAGATAGAAAAGAAAGTCAGGTATCATATAATTATTATCTATATAATACAACTAGTATTGCTCGAGAGAGTAAATATAAGCAGCCACGAAGTACGCGCGCACGGATATTGGATAAAACAAGAGGAGACACTCTAAATTTTGAAAAGTAGTCATAGTCTAGGTATTGAAAACGACCCAGTTCT
>BQNB010214123.1:0-10016 GCA_026074375.1 Tanacetum coccineum
AAAACACAAACGGACCCTTAACGGGCTTGATAGCCCATTACCATGACCAACGAAAACCCATAAGCCACAAATAAGCTTAAACGAAAACCCATAAGCCACAAATAAGCTTAGACAGCTTATTTGTGAGCTTAAGCAGCTTATAAGACTCATAATAACTTTAGGAAAGCTAATGGATCTTAGAGAAGTGAGTCCAAAAGCTTAAAGGGCCTTATCGAACTCTTAATGGACTTTTACGAGTCCAATAAGGCCAATAAGCCAAATTAAGCTCATCCGAGCTTATTTATAAGCTGGCTAAGCTTATATGGATTATTGGAGTCCATTAAAACCAAATGCCACTTGCTAGAACTTAATTGGACTTAAAATGTGACTTTTTCAAGTTAAGGGACTAAAAGTGCAAACTTGTAAACTTAGGGGTTAAAATTGTCAAAACTATTTTCTATAAATTCTAGGGGCTGTCTTGACATTTCTGAAACTTAAGGGGCTGTTTGAAACATATAAGGACTTAAAGTGTAAATTGTTGTAAAGCTAAAGGACTAAAGGTATAATTATGGAAACCTAGGGGTTTAAAGTGTAAATATTATATTTTCATAAACATAGGGACTGTTTTTGTAATATAGAAAACTTAAGGGTATTTCATGAACAAAGGTGATTTTAATAACCACTTAACATACCGGACGAGTTATATATTTACCGGATATTATACGAGTTAAACCACGACTTAATAAATATGAATATTTATTAATAACGTTTATACATATATTTGAACGTGTGTAATCGTATATTTTCCCAAGAGCCATCAAGTAAATACAAATACAATAAACATGTGCACCACCACACAAGTGATAACAGTATATATAAACTAGCAATTTATTGTAGTTTATGCATTGAGTCGTTAGCCTAAACTTGTAGACTAAGACTGGCCGTATTTACTTAGGTATTTGACGGTGTGATTCATTCGCCATACTTGGATATATTTATCATTTTCAGAGGACTATTTACTAAGGTGAGTTCATAGCCCCATGTTTTACAATTATTTAAATGATTTACATCTTTGGGGTGAGAACATGCTTTGTTTTACAAATTGGACGCAAGTGTACATTTTATACTATGATTACGTGTTTGCCTAAGTAGCGATAACCCACTGAGCCCTTTATCATGAACTGTCAATTACTAGATTGTGAGCGCGAATGTTATAAATAGATCTATTTGGGATTGACATCCCCGTTTGGGTGAGTAGCGCTCACTGTGCCGGGTTGCCGGACAACAAACGTATACCATGTCGGATTTGGGATGTTGCGGGTTAGAACATCATTCACGGGCATTTATTGGCAATTTATTGCATTCATACATGTCGAGCTTCAGTGTCATGAGCTTAGGAAAACGTAATTACTTTTTATGATGTTTGCATCTGTTGCTTAATCATACACTTGGAAATCTTGCGGTCCTACTATTGATTTACATAAACCTATGAATTCACCAACTTTATGTTGACATTTTAAGCATGTTTTCTCAGGTCAATAAGGCACGAGGTGCTCAGATACATTGGGGGTCACTCTTTGGAAAGAGTCAGTACTAAAGATTTGGGCGTATTACATTTTGGGAACATTTGTTATAAACCGAAATCTTTACTTATATTGTCGAACAATTTAAAGCCATGAGCTTATGTAATGAACAAGCATTTTGTTAATCCAATGTATCTTTTTAAAATGACACGTTTAGTGGTCGTTCTCATATCTTGTGCTATTGATCTATGAAGTAACGCCCTCGGATATTCAACATTCCGCTGCTACCCAGATTTGGGGGTGTTACAGATTGGTATCAGAGCCAAGGTTATAGAGAACCAGGTCAAAAGTTTTTGTCTGGACTATAACCATTTTCAAACACTTTGTTTACAAACGGGGTTTGCACAGGACATACATACATTACTTGTTTGCATCTAATATACATGCTTACATGACATACACTATTTTAGCATTAGTAGTTTACTAAGTGCTTGCATGATTGATATATGCGTATATAAATTATACTACGTATATTACTATAAGAGTCTTATAAGTAATACTTATATAAGTTATTTTTGCTTTTGCAGCAGTCATGTCTTCTGCATCATCTGCGGTTACCTACACTTCCGTTTACACCGATTCTGAGCCGGGGAGGGTATTTTGGGGAGCTGACGAGGAGCTGTCGGACGAAGGTTCTCCACGAGTCATTGTATACGGATACGATGGACTCCCTATACAGCCGGTAGCCCCACCATCACCGGATTACATACCTGACTCCGAGGAGCCACAGACACCACCAGTACCACAGGACGAGGATGAGCGTGAGCCTATGTTCATACAGCCACATGACCCTGACTACGTGCCAGAACCTATATACCCTGAGTATATACCATTGGAGGATGAGCATGAGTTTCCGGTTGAGGAGCAGCCATTACCTCCTGTTGATTCACCTACTGCTGAGTCACCAGGGTATGTTACTGAGTCGGATCCCGAGGAGGATCCAGAGGAGTATGAGGATGATGAGACCGAGGATGGTCCGGTTGACTATCCCATGGACGGGGGAGAGGATGGAGATGATGATGACGGCGATTCATCTGGGGATGACGCCGATGATGAGGACGAGGAAGACGAGGAGGATGATGAGGAGGAGGAGCACTTAGCTCCGGCCGACTCTGCTATTATTGTACCTACTATTGAGCTTGTTTCCCCACCTGAGGGAACAGAGCCTGTTATACCACCACCCTCCACTGACATTACTACCACTGGAGCTAGGATTACTGTCCGGCTCAGCGCTTCCTATTCCTCTTTCCATCCAGATGGCAGAGGTTAAGAGACTTCTAGCCATGCCTACTCCACCACCATCACCACTTACCTCACTATCACCACCCTCTGCAGGGGAGCGCCTTGCTAGGTGCACGACTCCATCTGCACATTCATCACCACCACCTGTGCCATCACCATTACTACCATTATCTGGGTGTCCAACCCAAATCCAGACACTCAGGATAGCCTCCACTCAGGCCCTTGTTGATGCGGTTACTGCCGCATTACCATTACCTCCACTACCACCACTACCACCATCTCTATACATACCACCACCTGTTGACCATAGGGATGATGTTCCCGAGTCCGAGCGGCCACCTCGCAAGAGGTCGTACTTGTTTGCTCTAGGCTCTAGGTATGAGGTCGATGAGAGTTCTACTGCTAGATCTACCAGAGGCCGAAGGGTAGACTATGGGTTTGTTAGCACTTTAGATGCTGAAGAGAGATGACGAGGGATTGGTGAGGTTGGGTATGGTATTAGGGATACTTGGATGGATCCGGCAGAGGCAGTTCCTAAGATAGCACCTATAACCGTGTAAGAGGTCAATACTAAAGTTACAGAGCTTGCTGAGCTCCATGAGCATGATGTAACGCACCGACCCAAAAGGGTAGAAGTATTACAAATATGGTGTGACATCAAAGGCATACATAATCATAACACAAGCATAAACAGCGGAAGTCTCAAATAAATACCAAAGGAAAATAAGTCAACATGACTTAAGGTACAAAAGTTTCAAAGGACAGACATATCAAATGAAATACCGAATAACGAAGGTCTTGGAAAAACAACAAATAATATATCAAAACTAAGATTCTAGGTAAGTCCACACTCTAACATTCATATCCCGAAAAGCAAACCCACAGCTCCTAGCTTGTAGATACCTCTGCCGCAGGAAAACTGAAAAGTGCGGCTCTAGCTTACAAAGCCCAGTGTAACAGATTATATATTTATTATATACTCGAACGCAAAAGATAACGGGGAAAATCAAAGGATACGATATAAGGTACAAGGATATCACAAGACATGATCAAGGGGATACAAATATGAAGGTAAGGACTAATCAGAAGTCATGTCAAAGTTGTAAGGAGGTTGAATCGAAAGTCAAATCGTGTCCCAATTACCAAGCCCAAACAATCATATCATAGTAACCATGGAAGTCGCAGAGCTACCAAAATTATGAAGGACGTGGAATGCCTACCCACACATCAGTAACCAAAATATACATATATCAGAATGTCATATTCCATCGTATACAAAACAAAATCTAGGATGCATCCATACGCTCCTAAAACAAATAATAATCTTCAAATATGCGGCAATATAATATCATGGGGGACGGTGAGAAATCAATCACCACACACATGAGTCATGACAAAAGGTGTATCAATACAACTGGCCATGTTACCTTCATGGCTAGGAATCTAAATAGTGGCTTGGGTCTCAAACTGAAGGGTTCAATGCAAAGTATATCAATGTTCATTTTCAAAGCGGATAATAGCAAATGGTCAATGCCAAAGGTTCAAATAATCAAAGGTTAGCTTAGCAGGTTCGATTAGAACATAATAGCAGATATTATTAAGAGAGCACAAGATAACATGGCTCGAGCAAATGAAGCAAATCACATAATTAAAGTAATCAAAATAGAGAGGAATTGTCATGAGAAACCTTTATCGATAAGGTAGAATATCTGTTACCTTATCCGAAAGGCAAGCAATAATCAAAGAAAAAACTTTCCATTTTTAGTAACTTTCCATTTTTAGTAACTTTCCATTTTTAGTAACTTTCCATTTTTAGTAACTTTCCATTTTTAGTAACTTTCCATTTTTAGTAAGTTTCCAAAATTAGTAATATTCATCATTTGAGATTCTATTAAGTATTTTGAATAGCTTAGGGACTTAATATGCCAACCTTACAAGTTTAGGGTTAAATATGACAACTTTCCATATTTTAGGGTTTAATATGCAAAATCAACAATTTTCAAGGTTAAAAGTGTAAATATCAAAGTTTCACATTTTATTCAGATTATACCTTCCATTTTCTGTATTTACAAGTCAAACCCTTAATTTTACATAATTTACATATTTAGTCCTTTTGGTTTATTAATTAATTAAACATTATCTTTAATTATCCATAATTACAAAACAAGTCCTTATAGATTCAAATATGACAAATTCATACTTTATACATTAAATACTAACCAAACCTTCCACTTTTCAGAATTTACAATTTTAGTCCCTCTATTTTAATTAATTAATTTCTAATTACTTATTATATGTAATTAACCATTTTAAATCCAAAATAATATCAATATGACATTTTATACCCCCCAACTTATTTTATACAGAATATAATAAATATAATAACATGTCTAAAACAGACCCCATAGTTTCAGAAATTACAAAACAAGTCCTTATACTTTTAAAATCACAATCGGCTAACAAATAAATCACTAAAACCCTAATTAAATTTTTCCCAATCACAACCACAATTATTACCCAATAATTAGCATTTATTTCACCTGGAAAAATTATCAAAACCCTAACCCTAATTTTATTTCTTTCCTTTTTCCTTTAATTCGAAATTGGCAAACCAAGTTAATTCCTAAATAATTATTCGAATCCTTCCTAAATTTTTAAAACAATTTATCTGAGTCATATATGATATAATCAACCTTAAAAAAATATAAAACCAATTTTACAAATAATTCTTATGCCAATTTCATAATTAGCTAAAAATTAGGGTTTCGAACATGTTTTAATTTATAAAATCAATATAACATGCATGATAATTTTTCTTAAGCATAGAACGAATTAATATGATGAAAAATGAGGTACAAAAATACCTTTGATGATCCTTGATGATTTTTCGAATTATTGAACCCGATTGTGTTTTTCGAACCCAAAACAAATACCACAATCGAACCAAGCACTTTACAATCTTCCCACTATTTTTCCCACAATCCTTGACCTTCAAATCACCTTAGAAAAATCGTGCTTGCCTTGGAAAAATTTTGTGCCGCCTCTTTTATTTCTTTAGGGTTTCGGGATTTTAGTTTTTAGGATTTTAACAAATGAAAAGTATAAAAGAAATATACTAGGTGATTTATGCCGAATTTTGGGCTTTTTAATTAGACTAAAACTGAATTTTAATCTTAGCCAAATTTATTTGTATTTATCCATATTTATTTAACTTAATTTGTAAATGTATAAATAAATAAATCTTAATATTTTCGGCTAAATATATATATACAAATATTAATTATTTTTCTTATATAATATAAAGTATTTTAATCTTACATAAATTTCATAATTGTCATAAGTTGCATTTTTATAATTTCTAACCTTTAAATGAATTTTATTTAAGCTTTTATGTAATTTTCTTGCATTAGGGGTATTTTGGTAATTTTACACTTGTTGAGATTTTTAGGTTTTACACTAGTTTTCCGTTTAACGTTAGAATTAGGTTTTGTACCAACCAAAAACGATTATCTTTAGATTCTAGTGACACAATCTAATTACAAAAATTAGCAAGCAACTTTTTTTTTCAAATGTTGCTAACTGTTTACCTGCTTAATCAAGATAACTTGCATATTAAAGTAAGATTTACTCAATCTGTAACAAATTTCATAAAAAAAGTGTATGATTATTATGTTATGCATATATGAGGATACCATGCATCTTAAAGTAAGATGAGTTAAACTAAAGAATTAAAACATACAGGATACAGATATTACCACAGTAGTGTGATGTACAGATGTAATCACAGTAGTTTTGTGGCAAAATTATATCCTTATCTTTTTGCATAATGAAATATGTGATGTGCAAGTTATTTATGGTTTGTAAGTATGAAGGTTCACTTCCGTTTTAGTACCGTTGTACCAGAACCGGTACTGGTTTAAGATACGGTTCCAGGAACGGGACTATGAATCTAAGTCGGGAAAAAATCCGGTACACCGAAAATGGTGCCGGTATGATACCAAAATGGTACCGTGCTCGTCCCTAATTGATAAGAATTAAGGACAAGGATTTGATAGAAAAGGAAGTACTAACCAGAAAACATCATTCTCCTAACTCGCTCAGTCATTTTATCCCCATAATACCAAAATAGAAGTGTTCATCTTCTCCAGCTACAAAAACATTAGGGCATGGCTTCATAGGAGCCGATAACGCCTTTGCTATAGCATTTTCTTTTGATGTTAGTAAGGTTTGATAATCTCCAGTGCCTCCTGGAGCTTCTAGAATACCTATACCAAGAGATAAGCCGAGCCAGCTATGATTTTGGTGGGAGCCACCATGCATGGTCGCAGTCCATGGTTCTCCTCAAATGCAGGAACCTGTAAACAGTTGCAATATTTATGTCTAACGTAGTTTGTTTGTTTGATGCATAATTTATGCAAGGATAATAGGCTGTACCTCAATTCAAATACCACAACCTCGTAAAAGTACAATATTAGCAATGTTCTTTCCTTCAGCGGCACGTTTCACGTTTAGGGGATGAGCAATCAGAATTTTTAGAAATTTCTTTCGATAATTCATTGAGAACAGTTACAGTATGTTTTGCCTCTTCTGTATCATCAAGAGGTTGTGCTTGTAAAAGTAAGCGGTTATCTTTTAATGGATCTGTTCCTGATATATTTCCACTTAGTTTAGGTCCTTTCATAACAACCCCACATCTGTGCTCCGTTGCATACCTGAAATGAATCTAGAAGAGCATAAAACTACAGCCCCTTAGCAAGTGTGAACATATGTATTCTCCAGAACTACAAGTTTTAAATTGTAAACATTCTGAAGTTTGTAATTTTTGAAGTGTATGTTAACTATGAAGCGGTTGAATACCTGACTCTGACTTCATACTCGGGAGAAGATGGCAGCTTCATTTTATCAAGTGCTGCACACAAGATGGGCCCTTCTCCTTCAAAGTGGCGATCAGCTCTTCTGCTGGACACTACACCTGTTGTTTAATCCAGGGTTGCAAAGTTTAACTGATGGATAGTCAAGATAGAATATCAGCATTAACCATGAACAAGAAACAGATAAGCTACAGAAGTTGGATTTCTATTTGACATCAACACAAATTAGAGTGTATGTTTATTGGTTACACTAGCTTTCCAATTCTGCATTTAACAGTGATCGAGGCCAGTAAGCAATGCTACATGTTTTGTTCTTCTTACAATGAATATATGGAAACCATTCACTATGGTGTGAGAACACAAAAGACCAGCAATTCTTAAAAATTCGTCTTGTGGTCAAATTATCTATCATTAATCGTTAGAAATGTTCATAAACCTAGCCTATTTATAGTAATAAAGGGAATGAAACATTCGATTTTGACGACCTTTTGGAACATAGCTAGAAATTAAGGGCGGAAATCAAGTTATAGAAACATTTGCAACTGCAAGATTCAAATACATACATAGTACTTTCTACTTCCTCCCTTTTAGCATGGTTTAGGGGGTTTTTGTTTTGGCTTATATGTGGGCTTATGAGCTTATTTGATTTCGGCTTATATAACGTAAGCCTTAATTTTCTGTCTTATGTTGAGACTTGTGGGCATATATAAATTTATTACGATATGATAAACTTATATAAGTCCATAAGTCTCAATATAAGCAGGAAAATTGGGGCTTATGAAATATAATCCGAAATCAAATAATCTCATAAGCTCGCATATAAGCCAAAACAAACACCCCCTTAAAGTTAAAGATACATATTTACCCACTGTGATCCAGAATAAAAGATCAGTGATTTTGATATGGGTCTAAGACATTCCCCAATTTTGTCATTCTACATTAGGACATATAACTAACATCACACAATTCTCTAAACCTTAAAGTTTTCATGGAACAGTTATAGATAAAAAAATCTATATACTATTTCGCTTAAAAGAAAATAAGAACAATCGCTATAAACACTCATATAAAACCCTAACTTACAACTGATTAACATATTAAAAACATCATATGAGAGTAACTAATTTGACTAACAAAAACTCCTAATTTTGGCTTAGGGCCAGGAACCCTAATTTCGGATTCAACAAAGTAACTGAAATATCATATGAAATTGAAGATAAAACAAATTAAAGTACCCGAATTATAAAGACATCGACTCGGAATGGCATTAATTAGATAACGATCCACGATCATAGTGGAACCAAGAAAGAAGAGGAATAAAAGTGGATCCAAACTTAAGTTAAAAAGAAAATTAGTGAAAGTGATAAAAGTGAGAAAAACCCTGCTTAAAAATTTGGGTAGATACAAACTGTTGGGTTTCATTTTTGGGTAAAAATGGTGCGGGAAACTAAGGAAAAAAGTAAGCGGGAGATTAGATTTTCATGAATTTTTGTAAGACTTTAAAAAAGTTTTGTTTTTATTCATTAGTAATTGTAACACTTTCTTAATATGTTGCTTTATATCGCTAAACTTGCAACATTTTGATAAAAGTGTTGTTTTTATATTAATATGTAACACTTCTTTTGAAAATGTTGCCTTTTCATCAATCTTGGAAAAAACGCAACACATTTAGAAAGTGTTGCTTATGAAATGTTGCATCATGCTCATTTTGTTGTAGTGTTATATAGTACATAGAGGCGTCACAAAGGAGTGAAGAATGCCCCAAACCTCCCTTTAGTCCATAGGAAGAACTGGACGACCAAATACAAGAACTGACTTCCAAAAAGAGTGCCTCTCTCACCTTTCTTGCAGCTTACGAACCCAACCTTTCCCCCAAAAACAAGATTTACGCAGAAAGGTAGCGAACTCTTTTTGCTCAATAGCTAAATAAAGATAAACCAAACCACCCGAAGAGGAATGAAAGCTTCAAATTGAGTTCTCTCTAGTAAAGAAGTGGATTTCCTTAAATTGAAATAAGGAAAGGCAATAAAAAAGTACAGAGGTCTTGCGAGGCGGTCGTATGAATCGAATCTTCCTGGCATGGGGCGATAAGACCTCAGTTGAGAGACTAGCTTCTCGGTTGTTAGTAACGACTCAGACAGAGCAGCTTACCTTGCTATGGTGAGTTATAAAATCAATTGAGCGAAGCTACCTACTTAGCTGATCTAGTTAGAGGACTTCTTTAAATAAGGGCTTTAATCCACATAATTAAGTTTCCATTATAATGGTGAGATTGATTACAGGAGCTAGTTTTAAAAGAATCAATCAATCAAGCTTGGACCCGTGCAATCAAGCTTGGACC
>BQNB010214124.1:0-10016 GCA_026074375.1 Tanacetum coccineum
AAAACTAAGAAAACTATTTTTAACTATTCTTAAAATTAAAATCCTATTTTTAAAATTA
This sequence comes from Tanacetum coccineum, assembly GCA_026074375.1. Taxonomy (NCBI): domain Eukaryota; kingdom Viridiplantae; phylum Streptophyta; class Magnoliopsida; order Asterales; family Asteraceae; genus Tanacetum; species Tanacetum coccineum. Next base: position 59 of record BQNB010214124.1, read on the forward strand.
AAAATAAAAGCTCAAAAATGAAATTATAACTCCTTTCTAGTGTATATTTTTGCATAACTTGTTAAAATATTGGTGACATTAATTTACTTTTATATGTCATAAAAACTTTTCTTCTAAGAACACACTTAGAGTATGTCTTCTCAACAAATCATCCTTATCGTCAACTTTTAGTTTGACCTAAAGTCTTACAATGATATTTTTCCTAAAACACCCCACACATGAAAAACACACATAATGCTTAACAAATAAACCTTGAGGATTTATGAATCTCTAAATACAACCCTTGACGAAAGTCTATCCGAATTAAAATCATCATCTTTGGTAGATAACGATATCTTAAGGAACATGTCGTTCTAAATACGATGGTACTCCTAGTCTGAATGACATCTTATAAGAAGTCATTCTCATAACAATGGTATGTCAATTAATAAACGAATTCCGTTCTCATTTATTAAAGTTGGTGTGATCGGTTGGATAAATTTGGTGTCGTTTGAGTCTTAGTCATCAAGCATGTGTCTTGGTTCTTTTTATTTCATTATTTAGGTTGTTGTTTTTAAATAACGATTGCATGTGTCTAGTTTTCAACATTCTTTGAAAGTACCATAGTTTAGTATACTCATACCTTGTTTCCCGATAGTATCTTGCTATATGTATTTGTGCTATCATAATCTCTTTTATGATCTCTTATTGTGGGAATATTGTTTTTAACGCTTGCATGATGGCTAAACATCTTTATGACTTGGTATGTTATCCTTTTAGGACCCTTAATTGCTATTATTCATGATTTATGTGTTTAGATGCTAAGTGCTTTGGGTTTTGGCTACAAATCTGGGTTCTGCCCATTTTTAAGGGTCTCACGGATCGACAGATCAAAGGTTGGTGGATTCATTTGTACTTTTGGTATATTCGTCCCTCACCAGACGCCAAAATTCAAATTTCTTGATTTTTAACTTTTAGCTCTTTATCTATTAGTTATGCTACTTGATCCTAAACATGTTTTTTAACCTTATGATAAAACATTATTCTCATATATCTATTTTTGTTACATACATAGCTATCATCGTCATTATGTATATGTGCGCTTGTCTACTAACTTTGCTTTGTCGTACGCCTCTATAACTTGATTCCTTGGTGTCTCAAACAAGGGGGAGCTTCTGTCAAGCACTTATAGAATGCATCTTATATATATATATATATTATTGTATATACTTTTCCAATGGAGAATCTAGTTTTTCACTAACCTTATTTATAGGTTTTTAATCATACCTTGACGCCTCGAATAAGGGGGGGCATTCATCAAGAAGAAGCATGCACGCATTTATCATATATTTCTCCTATTGCTTCATGATATATATTGTGTTGCACAAAACTAACCCTTGATGTAGGTTAAGTCTTTATAAGATATTTGATCCATAGATTCGTTAGCAACCAAGGTCAATAATCATAGGAGTGCAATGAGCTAAGGATAGCTCAAAAGTATCAAAGTAAGATAGCTTAGAGTTGTTTAGACAAGGAATATTGAAGTATAACTTCACTAGGGATGATGCAAACTTTCCTTTCTGGGGAGAAGAAAATTATACGGGTATTGCAATGAAGACACTGGAGCACATTAGAGCACACGCCTTTTTGTTTCGACAAAAGGGGAGAAGGAAGTGTAAACAAGTAACTTTTAAATTTTACTATGTTACAATTTACATATTTGTCACCATCAAAAAGGGGAGATTGTTAGTGCAAATATTACGATATTTGAACTAAGCAAGCCTTATGATTTTAATAATGACAAACAAGTAACTTGTAATACATAACGTAAAAATGCGCAAGTTACTCGTAACCATAACTCATCAACGCATGCATTCATCAACACCTCTCGAAGTCTAAAGTCCACTCATGCTTCAACAAAAGGTACAAATATGTTTGTTATGTTGCATTATGATCAACCCATTTACAAACCATTAAAAATGATTAAAATACTTTTTAGAGTCACTAAAATATTTTTAAGGTCAATAATTCTTTTTTGTACCTTATTATGAATTTTTATACAAAGTATAATGATGTGTTGTAGTGTAGGGTTGTTTTTTATATGATTCAAGTTTTAAATTTATATTTTTCTGACTCAACCAAAAACAACACTTTAACGGGTAGTGTACCCGATCGGTAGTAGTTTTGTGGTAAGTAGGGTGTCGATCACTGAGAGCGAGGTTAAATCTATCAATTTAATTAATATCTTAGTTATATAATCTATGTTAATTCTATTCTAATCCTATGTTAAACCTATGTCAGTCTAAATCCTAATTCTAATAGAAAAGGGGGAGGGGGGTTTAGCCTGAGAGACTGGCACGGTTTGGTTGGTGACTACAATTAATTCAAGAAACTATTACCTACACAAGCTAATTAACAAAAGATAAAAGAGCAGTCGAACCTTATATAAGAAAACTGTATTAACAATTATCAGTCCAATTAGAATGTTGGTTTGTTTATTTAGTGCAATGATTTCTTCTCTCGGGGTGGCATATCATTCTTAAGACATAGGCGTTACATCATCCTAAGACCTAGATACGTTAATTCTATCACAATTAAAGCATCCACATAAAGCATCCTTATTTGCTGATTATAATCTATCTTAGGGATTAAAGCAATGGTGATCTTGTTAAACCCTAGCTCATAGAGACTTTACCCACTTACCGCTTAATGGCAATCTATACACTAGTAGTCCACTTGTCCAACTATCCAATGAAATTAGAACATAATTTGTTGAATTATCTAGGTCACCTGCTAATCAACACGATCAATAAACCGTTGGAAATATCTAATTAACTAGTTAAGCTCGAAGAGTATCCTAGACACAGACTTAGAAAGACAATATTTTTGTAACTATTATTCTAGGTGTATAAATTACTATATGGAGAGCTATCCTGAACTCTAGATCCGCTTGGTCCACTTAGCTCGATCCAGTTGAATGATAGGTCCCATACAAAAGCGCGTAAACAAGTATAAATTGATAAACATAAACAAGCATGCAATGATAAATCAAGAAATCAATATAAACAAATACCAAACATTCAGATCTTCATAATAATGGCTAATACCCGAATTTATTAGCCTTCAAACGTCATAATAAATACAAGAGTAATAATTCAGCCAAGGTAAACTAACCGAGTTAACGAATGATACCAAAAACTAAACGATTTCTTGGAGTAAGGATCACGTTTGATATCTTCCAGAATCTTCGTGTATAATAAACCTTGGATACGGCGTATAGAGACCTCTGGATACAACGTATTGGGTCTTCAATCCTTCGTGGTTATCTGTGAAGTGTAGGCACGGATACACCGTATCTTCTTGATGGATACGGCGTATTGAGGTAAAACCAGTTGATTCTTCTTCGTTGACCAAATTATTATATACGGCGTATCGTTGATGTGGATACGGCGTATTCTTCAAAGTCAGGCAATGGTCTTTTGATTCGTTAAAGTCTTGGATACATCGTACAAGTCTAGAATATCTGTGGTCTTTGGTGAGTGCAGGCACGGATACGCCGTATCTTCCTTGATGGATACGGCGTATTGGTCTTCAGAATAGTAATCTTCAAAATATCTTCATTTAAGCTCCAGAATGCGCGCCTTTTGCTAACTTTCACCAATTACTCCATAATTACTGCAATTCTCAAATATAAACGATTAAGTAACAATTCTTTGCAATAACTATACAAAATGGGTTATTAACATGGGATAAATGATGCTATAAAATAGACGTTATTTGATGTCATCAAATATCCCCCCACTTGAATCCTACTTGTCCTCAAGTAGCCTTTAGAAGTTTATAAAAATGTATCCCTAAGGATATTTTCCGTTAAAGCACTTATTTGATCTATTACAAGTACACAACCAAACACCTCACGAAATAGGAAGATGAAAACACTCAAATCACTCAACTAATCTATGTGGTAACATGTAACTAATTTGCTCAATTGCTCGGTCGTGACGAGTATTCTATCATAAGCTTGGCAAGGATACACATCTCCACCGCTAAAGATAAGGAGTAACAAGTTTATAAAGGTAAATATAGGTTTTTGCATGGAAGGCGTACGGTTGATCATTCTACAATCTTTCACCAGAAGTACCACTCCAACAAGGAAGTTGAAGCACACATACACACCCGGAACACCGGGATAGACATGTGTGTTCGATCACATCCCCGTTCAAATTTAACCAACGGTTAGGATGAAGAATGATATAGGGTAGGAAACTTCTAACTTTCACCAAAAGTCGTAAACCAACGAGGTACAAGATATGCATACATGGCCGTAACGACGGAATAGACATGCATGTTCGTATGACTCCTCATTCGCGTAAAACCAGCGGCTAATCATTAGGTGAGAGGGAAGTAAATTGTTGTTAAATAAAAATCAAGAAACAAATAGATTAAGGCTTAATGTACAAGTTGCTAGACACTTATTTTCCCGACCGTTATTATGACAAAGACACAACTATTTATAACGTATTAATCATAGATCAAAAACTACAACCTAAGTTGGCGTTCCCATAACGGTTAACTCCCCAATCATCCCAAAACTTTACATACTCTACAAGGTAAGTGGCGATATCTTCCACTTTGTACAATACTCTACATCGTTGAGTTTTGTCGACGTATCAACGAATAATCGATCCTTCGTATAATTCCTTCGGTAATGCTCTTTCACGAAACAATTATCTTCAAACTTTTTTTTACTAACTAAACTTCAAATCTCGGTGTAGTTTCACCATCTTCACGATTATAATAATTCTGGATAATTCCTTCGGTAATTTCTTCGTTCTTAGGATTCACCATTAATTGTGAATGTAGTAAAATCACATGAGCTTTAACTACTAGTATACATTCCCATTTGCAATGTGCAAATTTACAACACACCCAAAGAATAGAAAAATGACACAAGACTCGAGAAATACTGACTTTACACTTTAAGAACTAGCAATGTAAATTAAATTTATTAACAGGAGTAAAGTTAAGGTGTAAGGTGTTAACGAAAACAATAAATCTCGGTGTAAAATTCTAAAGGATTGGCTCTACGGGTTGTTCTAGTGGTCATCACTCTAAAGATGAGAGTGGAAGGGTTTAAACGGGAGGTTAACCTAACCGGTGTAGTTAGTTAATAAACAACATGTATAGGAGAGTTGTTGTATCTAAGTTTTACCATTTAAACAAGTTACTCTATTTAAATCTATAATACTCATTATTGTGGTTCTAGAATAGTTATACCAAGCCAAGTTCGAAAGTCTACAACATCACCGGCACACTCATATTTGTGAAATTTGGGTAAACATTTGGAAACATAAAGGTTAAATCCTCACAATATCTATCAAGGGTTATTGTGTGCGGGTTATGTAACAAGTAATTTCACAAAAGTATGCTTGAAAATTTTTAAAGTTGAGCATAATTTAAGCCTTTTATTATGAAAATTTAGGACAAGTAAACATTCTAATTCCATCCCCCCTTTAATTATACAACGTCCTCGTTGTATATGTAAAACATTAAATACGGAAATTTAAAAAGAATTAGAATGAGAAACTCCCTTGATATTTGCTCGGTAGATTCTCCAATTTGCGTTTATGAGCAAGATCGTGTATTGAACAGCCGTCTTGAGGTTTCAAGACTCCAACACTTCAAAATTTCCAGATTTGTAAATTCTTCACCAATATTCGTCGATATTTCCTTCACGAGGTCCTGTGTAAAATATAGGAAAAACAAGTGCAATTCTATCTTCGTGTATTCATTTGGTTAGACTTGAAATAAATACCTAAAATTGTACAGGAAGTAAAAAAAAAAATAATCGATAAGCCATCTCCATTCCCCAGGATACGCCGTATTGATACATGTATACGCTGTATTCATTTAATGAATACGTCGTATAGACTGTGTTGAAAATAAAGACTGGATAACGTCCAGACCATCAATACGCCGTATTCATTGAGATTGGATACGTCGTATTGAAAGTCTGGAAAGACGGACTTGATAAAAATTGAAAATACATTCCAGGTTGTCTCCCGGCAAGCACTTTTGTTTACAGCAAAGTCTTTAAGTTAGACTTTTCTTCAGCTTCTCTTACTTCACGTTGCTCTAGTCACCATCCATCTTTCGTCCATAATCTGAAAGATTTCTTGGTAAGCTTGGCGCGCATCTCTTCTCGTCATAATAAGATCATCGTATTCGTCTTCTTTTACAGCAACATACTCTTCATCATCATTGAACGAATATTTAATCATCATAAATTTCCTTATGTTGCATACCGGTGGCTCATGAATTTCACATAACTCTTTATTCCCATTATCTTCATGATTAATTTCATAAGCATCATCATAGTTTGGTATTATATGTTCCCATTTTTCCTGCGCTCGAACATGTAATCATCCATTGTTGATAACTCACCATGATAGCTTTGTTTCTTAAAGCTTCTTCTTTAAGTTCACAATCATCTAAATCTCTGTACCATTCGTAATCCTGATAATGGAGTTGGTTTTCAATAATGTAAGTTCAAGGTAAATTTCCTCCATTACAGTAACCATCTTCTTTCCAGCTACATGTTGGCCATTTCGAACACCTAGTTTTATAGTCGAAAGGCTCGCAAGTATGTTTGATTGAGGTTTCGGCTATGTCAAAACTCCTAGTGTAAGTCATGTTCTCATCAACCCATGGTACATCCTTATTCCATTCATAGATCCGTCATTTTTGTAGTCATATAGGTTTACTCCTGTAATATCCTTTGTAAGTAGGTCCGGATCTACCTTGAGAAGATAATTAAATTTGTTGAATGCTGAACAAATAGGTGTCTCATAGTCAAATATATTAGTGTCGATTCTAAACACTTCAGCAATTTCATCTTCGTCATCAGAAGAATCCTCATCAGTAAGCTCAACTTCATCATCTCCTCTGATCCAATAAATCCATAATGCTTTCATAGTATATTGATCCATCATCTTGTAGTTGAATTTTTTTATCTTAACCATTGAATAAATGCAACATCAGACGGATCATACCCCATATCATCATCAGTTTCATCCTCTAAATCATCATCCATTACAGAGTTACATGGAATGTTAGCAACTTCAACTTTATATGTGAACAAATCATTATCCATCCCGCTTAATCGGCTGACTTCCATGTTGAAAATTTCAAGTGATGTGTTGCAAGTGAGCGAAACATCTTCGACCTTTACGTCCTTAATTTTCTCGAACTCTCCTTTGATAACCTTAGTCATTCTTACTAAAAAATATCTATAAATTTATCAGTAGAACCAGCGGAGAAAGGTATATATATAAAAAAATTAGGCTTAAAATTCAAGAATGGAAAAGAATTTTATCAGAAGATCAATATGCCGTATCCAATGGAAGTGGATACGCCGTATTAATCTGTTTAGATGAATACGCTGTATTGGACAAAGAATTGGATACGCCGTATTCAGTGGAATAGGATACGCATTATTCAACTGTCGACCATAATAGTGTATTCAAGAAAAACAATTAAATACGCAAATAATTTAAACAACAAATATCTAGCAAACAAATAAAGACCAACATATACAAAATATCAAAATATCACTAACTAAATTACACTAATTCTAAGGGTTAGATCTAATCTAATGTTAAAAACTAAAATATCAAAATAAGAATCAAGATTAATTTTCACTCCCCGGCAGCGGCGCCAAAAACTTGGGGCCCGTTTAGTTGTAGATGGGTTTAGGATTTGGATTTGGATTTGGTATATAATTTGGATTTGATATGGGTTTGAAAAAAAAGTAAGAGGGAGAAAATATAATATAAATTTATATTATCAATTGATTTTAAAAATATTTGTTAAATAAAAAAATACAAAAAAGAGAAAAAGATGAAAGAGAATGAAATATGTGTGGTTAAGAATAGAAAGATAGCCAAAACCTCTGACATCATATTTAAAACCCACGAAATTTTTCTGATTGAGTTATTAGACATGTTGTATTAATATTTGGTTTCCAAATTCTACCAAACAATAAATAATGGGTCTCAGCCCATTACTTTAAGTCAAAACCCATAAAACAAACGGACCCTTGATGTGTTGTATTGTAGGGTTGTTTTTTATATGATTCAAGTATTAAGTTTATATTTTGCCGACTCAACCAAAAACAACACTTTAACGGGCAGTGTACCCGATCGGTAGTAGTTTCGTGGTAAGTAGGGTGTCGATCACTAAGAGCGAGGTTAAATCTATCAATTTAATTAATATCTTGGTTATCTAATCTATGTTAATTCTATTCTAATCCTATGTTAAATTTATGTCAGTCTAAATCCTAATTCTAATAGAAAAGGGGGGTTTTCAGCCTGAGAGATTGGCACGGTTTGGTTGGTGACTACAATCAATTTAAGAAAACTGTTACCACGCAAGCTATTTACAAAAGATAAAAGCCGGTCGAACCTTATATAAGAAAACTGTATTAACCATTATTAATCCGATTAGAACGTTGGTTTGTTTATTTAGTGCAATGATTTCTTCTCTCAAGGTGGCATATCATTCTTAAGACTTAGGTGTTACATCATCCTAAGACCTAGACACATTAATTCTGTCACAATTTAAGCATCAGCATAAAGCATCCTTATTTGCTAATTATAATCTATCTTAGGGATTAAAGCAATGGTGATCTTGTTAAACCCTAGCTCATAGAGACTTTACCCACTTACCGCTTAATGGCAATCTATACACTAGTAGTCCACTTGTCCAACTATCCAATGGAATCAGAATGTTATTTGTTAAATTATCTAGGTCACCTGCTAGTCAACACGATCAATAAACCATTGGCAATATCCAATTAACTAGTTAAGCCCGAAGCGTATCCTAGACACAGATTTAGAAGGACAATATTTGTGTAACTATTATTCTAGGTGTATAAATTACTATATGGAGAGCTATCCCGGACTCTAGATCTACTTGGTCCACTTAGCTAGATCCAGTTGAATGATATGTCACATACAAAAGCACGTAAACAAGTATAAATTGATAAACATAAACAAGCATACAATGATAAATCAAGAAATCGATATAAACAAATACCAAACATTCAGATCTTCATAATAATGGCTAATACCCGAAGGTATTAGCCTTCAAACATCATAATAAATACAAGAGTAATAATTTAGCCAAGGTAAACTAACCGAGTTAACGAATGATACCAAAAACTGAACGATTACTAAAGTATATGGAATTACACGATGTCTCCTATGTAATTGAATACGTTGCTCGACCTCTTCTGCTCTTTTTCTCCTCTGAAAATTAACTTTTGTGGTTTAGGTATCAAGATTATGATTTAGCACACTTAAAACTCGTTTTTGAGTTTTTTATTTATATGGTCTGGAAGTCGGTTGGATACGGCGTATCCATGTATTAGATACAACGTATTAGGGATTTCTTGGAGTAGGGTCTACGCTTGATATCTTTCAATATATTATATTGATCCCATATCTTGAATATGGCGTATTGATTCTCTGGATACGACGTATTGATCTTTATTCCTCTATGGTCTTTGGTGAGTGCTGGCACGGATACGCCGTATCTTCCTTAATGGATACGGCGTATTGGTTTTCAGAATAATAATCTTCAAAATATCTTCATTTAAGTTCCAGAATGCGTGCCTTTTGCTAACTCTCATCAATTACTCCATAATTACTGCAGTTCTTAAATATAAACGATTAAGTAACAATTATTTGCAATAATTATACAAAATGGGTTAATAACGTGGGATAAATGATGTTATAAAATAGATGTTATTTGATGTCATCAAATATCTCCCCACTTGAATCCTACTTATCCTCAAGTAGACTTTAAAAGTTTATAAAAATGTATCATTAAGGATATTTGTTAGACCTAGTATTATGTGAAGTGATGGTCATTAAGACTCCCGAACCTTGTATTAGTCTATTATATGTTCCCGGGAATT
>BQNB010214125.1:0-10016 GCA_026074375.1 Tanacetum coccineum
GACTTGGATTTATTCAAGGAAGTAACATCCTTTACAGGCTAAAGGCTTATTATACTAAGGTATATCGATCCTACAGATACTTAGATACCTCAATCTAGTGTTCCTAGTGACAATCTAGTAGATGAGGTTGTTAATGAGGAGAATGTATCTAAACATTCCAATGATCCACTACTCAGTGGTGAGGATAGACTAAAACTTGAGGAATTGATGGCACTATGTACCAACTTACAAAACCGGGTTCTTGATTTGGAAAATACAAAGACCACTCAGGCACTGAAGATTGACAGCTTAAAAAGGAGGGTCAAGAAGCTTGAGAAGAAATAAAGGTCAAAAACTCATGGGCTTAAAAGATTATATAAGGTTGGTTTAAGTGCTATGATTGTCTCCTCTAAAGATGAAGGTTTGGGTGAGGAGGATGGATCCAAACAGGGGAGGGAAATTCATGATATTAATGCTGATGAAGACATCACCCTGGAGAATGTTCATGATGAAGATATGTTTGATGTTGATGATTTAGATGGTGATGAGGTGGTTGTTGAAAGTGAAGTTGCTGATAAAGATGTAAATTTAAGTGTTGATAAAGTTACATTTGCTCAAGCACTTGCAGCTTTGAAAAGTGCAAAAGTTCAGGAAAAAGGGGATGTTATTAAAGAACCAAGTATACCAGTTAGTGTTGCTTCAATAAAGGTTAGTACTATTATACCAACAACTGCTGCTATAATAATTCCAGTTGTTAGCTCAAGACCCAGAGCAAAAGGGATTGTTTTTCATGAGCAAGAACAAGAACAAGAGCAAGCTCCTACACCAATAGTTTCTTCACAACAACCATCACAGATCAAGGTTCAGGACAATGGTAAACGCAAAATGAATGAACCAGAACTTGTGAAGAAATTGTCTAAGAATGATCAACTCAGACTTGTTGAAGAACTTGCCTTCAGGCTACAAGCTAAAGAAGAAGAAGAAGAAAGGCTTGCTATAGAAAAAGCTCAACAAATTAAGGAAGCCAATAAAGCTTGGGATGATATTCAGGCTAAAGTTGAAGCTGATTATCAGTTGGCTAAAAGACTGCATGAAAAAGAACACGAGCAGTATACAGATAAAGAGAAGGCAAAATTCTTTTATGAGTTCTTAGATCAAAGAAGAAAGTTCATTGCAGCAAAAAGAGCTGAAGCTAAAAGGAACAAACCACTAACTCAAGCTCAACAAAGAAAGCTGTATTCTACTTATTTGAAGAACATGGAAGGGTATACACTGAAACAATTGAAAGGCTTCAAGTTTGAAGTTATCAAGGACATGTTTGACAGAGCCTTCAAGAGAGTTAACACTTTTGTTGATCATGAAAAAGAGTTGATAGAAGAGAGTTCAAAGAAAGGTGAAAATGAGAAAGAGAGCAGTTTAAAAAGAATAGGAGAAGAGCTTGAATCTAACAAATCAAAGAAGCAGAATTTAGATGAGAAGGTGGAAGCAGAAGTAGATGATGCTAAGGAAGCTGAAGAGCTTAAGAAATATTTAGGAATAGTTCCAGATGATGGAGATGATGTAACTGTTGATGCTACACCTTTGTCTGTCAAAATACCAATTATTGATTATAAGATCTACCAAGAAGGGAAGAAAAGTTTTTTTCAAATTATCAAAGCAGATGGTAATTCTCAGATGTACTTAACTTTTATAAAGATGCTTAAAAACTTTGATAGAGAAGAGTTTAAAGTTCTTTGGAGGATAGTCAAAGCAAGATTTAAAAGACAGAGCCATTGAATTACATGGATACGTTCTTACATCTTAATTTGAAGACCATGTTTGAACATCACCTTGAAGATAATGTATGGAAGAATCAACAAGGATTAGTTAAAGTGCTGAACTGGAAGCTTTATGATTCTTGTGGAGTTCATTGTGTGACAATGTAGAACATACTTTATTATCTGTTAGTTGAGAAGATGTATCCACTTACAAAGAACACACTACATCATGTGATTAATGATGTGAAGCTCCAAGTTGATTATGAGTGTGAAATGGCATTTGAGCTTCTTAGATTGGTCAAGAAACAGCTTAAGGAAGGCTATGTACCTAAATGAAGTGTTTAGAAGCATCCTCCTGGTGATTAATAAAGCTTTTAATGAAACTTGATGATTTTGAAGAAGAATATCAAGTTTAGTGGAGGATTGTTAAGATTAAAAGCCTCTTAATGCTGTTTGGAATTTACTACTGCTAGTGGAAGTTAAGACTGCTAAGGTTTGTGTTACTGCTGCTAAGTATAAATTAGTGTTGTTAGTAATCTTAATGAAAAATATGCCAAGTAGTTAGTACTGCTAGTTATTACTACTAGTGGAAGTTACTACTGCTAGTGTATATTACTACTGCTAGTTACTACTGCTAGTAATGTTAGTACTACTCGAGTAAAGTTAGTACTGCTAGTATAACATAATACTGCTGGTGAAGATTGAAGAAAACTTTCTAAGTAGTTAATGCTGCTTATATACAGTTAGTACTGCTGGTACAAAAGTTACTATTGTTGGTGTTGAAAGTTAATGTTGCTAGTATAAAAGTTACAACTGCTGAAAGAGTTTCTACTGTCAAGGGATATATAAAGACAGAAGAAAAGATAAAGATTGTCTTTTGTGATTTGTATGTGTTCTTTTTTGTAAAATGTTAGTATAAGTTATTTGTTTAAAAGATCATGATAACTTAGGAAAATATTGTAAGCCAGTTAGGACTCCTTGGTGTATAAAAGGAGGTCCTAGGGTATAGAATTCTATGTATAAAAAATAAGTCATTCATAGAGTTGTTATAGCTTCAAGGTTTTGTAACCCTAATACTAGTTAGAGTATTCATATTAATATATTGAAGCTTTTGTTTGTTAATCTGTGTGTTCATTAGTATTACTGTTTCATTCAATAATTCCTCTTATATTAAAGATTAGATTCCGCATAATCTTTAGTATTATCAAACAAGGTTTCTATCATACTTGTGTAGGATTTATCTTGCATAACTAAACCTTACACAAGCTAAGGAATTCAAGATCCATTGAAGTGGGATCAACAGTTTTACGTCATCATCGGTATGGATTAGCTTGTCAATCACGATGTCGTTATCATCTGTGGTGAGAAAGTTGTTCGTATACCATATGGGAACAAAATGTTGATAGTTGAAAGTGACAAGGGTGTGTCTCGATTAAAGGTCATATCGTGTATCAAGGCCCGTAAGTACGTCGAGCGAGGTTACCATTTTTTTTGGCACATGTGACCGAAAAAAAGTCGAAGGAGAAACAAATGGAAGACGTGTCGGTAATTCATGATTTTCTTGAGGTGTTTCCTGAGGAGTTTCCAGGACTACCACCGCCGAGGTAAGTAGAATTTTGAATTGATCTAGTACCGGGGGTTGCACCTATTGCATGTGCATCATATAGATTGGCACCGTCTAAGATGAGAGAGTTGTCGGTACAACTGCAAGAGCTTCTGGAGAAAGGATTTATTCATCCGTGTTCATCACCGTAGGGAGCACCGGTGTTGTTTTTGAAGAAGAAAGATGGATCTTTTAGAATGTGTATAGATTATCGCGAGTTGAACAAGTTGAGTGTTAAGAATCGTTATCCTCTTCCGAGAATTGATGATTTATTTGACCAACTGCAAGGTTCTAGCGTGTATTCTAAGATTGATCTGCGATCAGGGTATCACCAGTTACGCATTAAAGAAGAAGACATTCCAATTACTACATTTACAACTCAGTATGGTCACTTTGAGTTCCAAGTAATACTGTTTGGATTGACTAATGCGCCTGTTGTATTTATGGACTTGATGAATCGAGTATGCAAGCCATATCTGGATATGTTCGTCATAGTGTTCATCGATGATATTTTGGTTTATTCCAAGGACAAATAAGAGCATGGGAAGCATTTGAAGATTATACTGGAGCTGTTTAAGAAGGAGAGATTGTACGCCAAGTTTTCAAAGTGTGATTTTTTGGCTAGATTTTGTAAAATGTCTAGGTCATGTGATTGATCATAGTGGTGTTCATGTTGATCCTGCCAAGATCGAAGCCATTAAGAGTTAGGATGCACCGACGACGCCAACGGAGGTGAGGCAATTTCTTAGATTGACTGGGTATTATAGGAGGTTTATTGAAGGTTTTTCTTTAATTTCTAAGCCATTGACTAAGTTGACTCAGAAAAATAAGAAATGCGAGTGGGGAAAAGAAGAAGAAGAAGCTTTTCAAACGTTGAAGAAGAAGTTGTGTAGTGCACCGATCTTAGCTTTTCCTGAAGGAACATAAGATTTCGTGGTGTATTGTGACGCATCTCTTAAGGGTTATGGAGCTGTGTTGATGCAAAGAGAGAAGGTGGTAGCGTATGCTTCTAGACAATTGAAAGTCCATAAAGAGAATTACACTACTCATGATTTGGAATTAGGAGCCATTGTTTTTGCTCTTAGATTATGGAGACATTATTTGTATGGAATGAAGTGTGTGGTTTTCACCAATCGCAAGAGCCTACAATATATTTTGAATCAGAAAGAGTTGAACTTGAGACACCAGAGATGGATTGAGTTATTGAGTGATTATGATTGTGAAATTCGGTATCATCCTAGAAAAGCGAATGTTGTGGCTGATTCCTTGAGTCGCAAGGAAGGAATTAAGCCATTGCGTGTTCGATCTTTGATGATGACTGTTCACAATGATTTACCAAAGTAAATTCATGAAGCTCAGAAGGAAGCAATGAAGAAGAAGAATGTTGAGGCAGAACATTTGGAGAGATTGATTAAGCCAATATTCGTATTTCGCCTGATGGAAAATGTTGTTTTGGAAATTGTGTTTGGTTGCCGCGATTCGGTGGGTTAAGGGATTTGGTTATGCATGAGCGCATAAGTCCAAGTATTATATCCATCCGAGATCGGACAAGATGTATCAAGATCTAAAACCGTTGTACTGGTGGCCGAATATGAAAGCTGATAGCGCCACGTATGTTAGTAAGTGTCTGACTTGTGCCAAGGTTAAAGCCGAGCATCAGAAATCGTCTGGATTGCTGCAACAACCTGAGATTCTAGTTTGGAAGTGGGAAAGGATCACTATGAATTTTGTGAGTGGATTGCCAAGAACGCCGAGTGGGTACGATACGATTTAGGTTATTTTTGATCGACTGACCAAATCAACTCATTTCTTGTCAATGAAGAAAACGGATAGTATGGAGAAACTCACGCGACTTTATTTAAAGGAAATAGTGTGTAGGTATGGTGTTCCTGTTTTGATCCTTTCGGATTGAGATAGCCGTTTTAAGTCTAATTTTTTGAGATCACTTCAGGAAGCGTTGGGGATGAATTTGGATATGAGTACTGCTTACCACCCTCAAATGGATGTTAAAGTGAGAGGACAATATAAACGCTAGAAGATATGTTGCATACTTGTGTGATTGACTTTGGAAGTAGTTAGGATCGCCATTTTCCATTGGTCAAGTTCTCATACAACAATAGTTATCACGCAAGTATTAAGACTGCACCATATGAAGCTTTGTATGGACGAAAATGTAGATCACCTGTATACTGGAGTGAGGTTAAGGATAGCCAACTCACCAGTACAAAATTGATTTTGTGATACGACCGAGAAGATTATCTAGATTAAAAACCGTTTGTTAGCTGCTCGTAGTCACCAGAAGAGTTATGGAGATAAAAGAGTTAAGCCGTTGGAATTTGAAGGTGGTGATATGGTACTGCTTAAGGTATCGCCATGGAAGGGCGCTGTAAGTTTTAGAAAGCATGGAAATCTAAGTCCACATTCCATTGGGCCATTCAAGATTCTAGCTAGAGTTGGTCTTGTAGCATATACGTTAGAGTTGCCTGAAGAGTTGAAAGGAATTCATAGTACTTTTCATGTTTCAAATCTTAAGAAGTGTTTGTTGTTGTTCTGATGGATGAGATTCAACTTGATGATAAGTTGCACATGATTGAAGAGCCAGTGGAAGTTGTTGATAGAGAGGTTAAGTGACTTAAGCAGAGTCGGATACCTATTGTCAAAGTACGTTGGAATTCACAAAGAGGTCCAGAATTTACTTGGGAACATGAGGATCAGATTAAGAAAAAGTACCCTCGTCTCTTTACAAGTAAGGACGAAGCAAGTATAGCGGATAAGTCGAGCTGAGTATCGGGACGGCGCTCCCTAAAGGAGGGGAGAATGTAACAACCCGAGTTTCAGGTCAACATTTATCCCGAGCTAAGAAAATTATTTTGCAACGTAAATAGTTATAGTCGTTTATACTATATGAGGTTTGATAGAAATTTCCATTTATAGGATAATTTCAAACCGTGGTTGAGTTTCTATTTGTTTTTAGCGTCTAAGAAAGTCAGGAAAAGTTTATATTGTTGCTCCGAGAGCGTGATTATGTTATTTTCGTATTTTATGGCGTTTCCCCGAGTTTTTGTAAAAACATGTTTAAAGGTCGTGTTTTAAGTGGTTTAACGATTATTAAATGTTTTAAAGTAAAATTAGTGGGACGGATTTCAAATATTTATTAAAGTGGTGTGACTCGAGTTGTTGGCCGAAATTACTTATAAAATAAATGATTTTGTATTAGTTTTAAAAGAAATTAAGAATGGAGGGACCTAAATTGCCAATTTATCAAAGTTCAATTCTATAAATAGGCACCACTTATAAACATAAACTCTTTTACAAAAAAATTCCATCCTCTCCCTCTCTTTCTTTTTGTTTGCCGGCCACCACAAGAAACACCACCACCACCACTTTATTTTTGACATGCAATACAATCAATTTATACCATCTTAATCCTTGATTCAAGAGCTACATTTTCCAATAAGAAAATCTTACATGTAACAAGTATTTTGAGAAATAGAAATTTGGTTGGTTACTTGAAGATTTGAGCTAAATAGGGTGTTAAGTGTTGATAGATTAGTGTTCTTGCTAGTTGGTTTGATTGAAAAAGGGTTTGGTTTTGGGTCTTTGTGGTTCGTCCGTACGGTTCAACCAAGGGGGAAGCAAAATTGATTTTTGTTCTAGCTTTGTGAGCACTTATTTATGTTTATGTGTTGATTTAATTAGATGTTATTACATATACATGATTATTGCTAGATGATTCAAGTGCAAAATTTATTTGAAAGTATTTTGAGTATGAGCATGTGTTTGATAGTTTTGGTACATGTTTTTAGGCTAGTTAAACATGTTAGAATAGTTAGATTTTGATAAAAATGTGATTTGGTATGACTTTGGGTTGATTTTATTTGACCAGAAAGTTTGACTTTGTCATGGCATGTCGAGAAATTTTTGAAATCTATTTTAGGCTTTTGATAATGATAAAGGGTGTTCTAAGGTCCGTTTTGATATAATGTGGGCCTTGTAACTCCTAAAACGAACATTTTACGGCCGAGTCAAGTTTGGGTATTTTTGGGATAAAAAGTCAACTACGAACTTTGACTTTTGAAAGTCAAACATGCGTAAACTTTTGAATAAACACTATAATAAGCAAAGGGTTAGTAATGTTAGTTATTTGATAATGAGATATGAAGTTCGGATTATATTATCCTTACTTTCAGCAAGCTTTCAAAAAATAGAAACTTTATGGAAAACGTTGTAATATTATAAAGAACGTCAATGAGAAATGTTTTGTGTCGCACTTGGAGATTATAGTATGCAATATATGAAATATTATACTTTTAGTCACGTACCGCCATATATGTATTATATAGGTCGCAGTTAAGACGTGAAGCAAGTTACGCTTATTGAGTTGATTGATTTGGATCTTTTGCTTAAGGTGAGTTCATAGCCTCGCTTTTGAATTGTTTTAAATGTTTTTAAATCTGCGAGGGGGATACATGTTTGTTTTATAAATCGAACACATATGATTTTAAGGTATGTTGGACCCGATTATGAGATTGTTTCTACATAAGTAGTTATTGCCGAAGTCTCTTATTTCATGAACCGTTAATTTCCTTGTGAGGTGAACGCTAATGAATTAAATCGATCTATTGGGTTTGACAGCCTTGTCCGGGGTATGAATCCGACGGTGAACACCCTGTCAAATGGACATTTTGTATTTAGAAAATAGTAGCTATGACAATAATACCTTGTTTTGGGGAACTTTAACATATGAAATGCCATATGTATTGTTAATGTTCGGTGTCATGAGCTTATTGCGTGAAAGAAAAGAAGTTGCTATACATTTCACTTGTTGCTTTGTTTTCCCGAGAACTAATTATGTGTTCAAAGATTATTGCTTACTGATTATTTTAAACTCTATGAATTTCACTCAACTTTGTTGTTGACGTTTTAAACATGTTTTATCCCAGGTAACCAAGGATGAAGGCAACGATGGCGTGGAGGTGTCGTGCGTGTGATAGATTTTATAGAAAGACTACTTGTGTGTTCCGCTCTTTCAAAAACAATGTCTTAAGTTGGGTTAAAACAATGTCTTTTAATTGAACAAATGTCTTTCAATGGTTGTAATAGACGGTGGTTACGATTCTGTGGAGACCTAAACGCATTTTTAACTCTGACTAATAATGGAACACATATTTGTTAAAACATCTCATTTGGATCGTTTTCTATTATCTTGGTAAATAGTGATATTTAGTAACATCTAATTGCTAATTTCCACTGTGCAACCCAATGTACGTTGGGTAGGGTGTTACATTTAGAGTCTATAGAAGCAAAACTTCTAGTCTATAAGAAAAATGAGTCTGTTTATGAGGAAGATATCAAGGTCATAAAACGTGAGATTCATTTAAGAGAAGTAGCCATTACAGAGCTTAGAAGGAAGTTGGAACTAGCTCAAAAACAAAAAGATGAAATTCAGCTAACAGTAGAAAATTTTGAGAATTCATCTAAAAACTTAAACAAACTAATAGACTGTCAGATAGTTGATAAGTGCAAAACAGGTTTAGGGTATAATGCTGTTCCACCTCCCTATACAGAAAACTTTATGCCTCCAAAACCTGATTTGTCATTTTCTGGTTTAGAATAGTTTACAAGTGAGCCTATAATTATTAAGCTTGTAGTAGAGAATAGTAAAGCTAAGGCTAGTGAAGTAAAGCCTAAAGCAGTTAGGAAGAATAATGGTGCTCCAATTATTGAGGATTAGGTGTCTGATAATGAGAAAGATGATGTGCCTCAGGCTAAGATTGAAAAGAAAACATTTAAGCCTAGTTTTGCTAAGACAAAGTTTGTCAAACCTAAACACCAAGAAAAGACTGCTAGGAAAATTGACAATCATGTTGAGCAAAATAGGCAAAACATTCATACTCCTAGAGGCAATCAAAGAAACTGGAATAATATGATGTCTCAAAGATTAGGAAGTAATTTTGAGATGTTTAATAAAGCTTGTTTTGTATGTGGAAGTTTTGATCACTTGCAGGTAGATTGTAAAAAGGTGAATCAAAAACAGTTTCAAAATACAAAACCTATTTGGAACAATGCTCAAAGGGTGAACTATCAAAACTTTGCTAAAAAGACCCACCCATATGCTAAAAAGAACATAGTTCCAAGAGCAGTACTAATGAAGTCTGTTTTAGTATCAGTTAATACTGCTAGACAAGTTAATGCTGCCCACACAAAAACAACAGTGAATGCTGCCAGACCAATGTCATATCTTTCTAAAACAGCTCATTCAACTATTAAGAGGCCCATTCATAAGAATACAACATTTAACAACAGTAATTTTAATCAGAGGGTTAATACTGTTAATGATAAAAATGTTAATACTATTAGGGCAAAAGCAGTAGTTAATGCTGTTAAGGGAAATAATGTTAATGCTGTTAAGGCCTCAGCTTGTTGGGTTTGGAAACTAAAGAATAAAGTTTTAGACCATGTTTCTAAACACAACAGTGTATCAATTACCCTAAAGAAGTTTGATTATGTTGATGCACAAGGCAGATCCAAGTCAATGATGGCTTGGGTCCCTAAAAGAAGCTGATTTTCTTATCTAATGTGCAGGGAAATCTACAAATGGATTTACAAGATCAAGGAGTGATTGATAGTGGATGCTCAAGACACATGACAGGGAACATGTCCTATCTTACAGACTA
>BQNB010214126.1:0-10016 GCA_026074375.1 Tanacetum coccineum
TTAATATGTACGAGGTTTGACCTGAATGATGAGAACGTTATATAATAGAATCATATGGTTCGTTGTAGCAGCCGCAGGTCTTCCCTGTAGTCTCTTTTAAGAAGTTGTCTTAGCTTCCCCCTAAATCAGCAATCCTTTCTTGAGTAGATTCAAAACTTTCTTGCAAGCCGCATCAAGCAGTCTTAAAGTATAAAGCCCAGATATCTGAAGCACACAATAAACCCTTTCAAGAATTTGATACCGCAACACCAAAGTCAATTAAGTCCCGGATGAGCGCATTCTCTCTTCAGGATAGTGATGATATAAATTGAAACACCAAAGTCAACTAAGTCTCGGATGTAGACATTTCTTCCTATAGGATACTGACAATCTAAAGGAATCATCATACCTATGTGTACCTCTTCTATCAAATATATCTACTTCTTTTAAGAATAAGCTTAGAGATTGACCGGTCGGGTAAAACATTAATTGAATCAGAAAGAACTCTTCTCACGTTTTAAATAATTATTCTCACAACACTTCCCCCTGGGAACTCAAATGATGCATACTAAAAATAACAAGATATCTCTTCCCCCATGTGGATGAAATAGTGCACCCGAAAGTAACAAGTTAAAACACTGATTTTCTCTGCGGTTATGACATTCGTCTTCCCGGAATGGCCTAAAATCAAAGAAGGCTATGGACTCTATCACGTGTACTTGTTGTACGTTCTAGTGTATCTACTCCTTCCCCCTTGCTGGTTTCGATACCTCGGAATCAGCAAAACCTTATACGCACAGATACTTGAGATCGTGTTCTAAGAATTAATAAGCTTAAATCTATTACGTGAGAATCAACTTCAAGGCTTTTAAAACTATGAAAGTATTTTCAAACATTCCTAAGTCTTTTACAACTATGAGGTGTTGGTAATATTGATCAAATGTATTATAAAGCCTACACTCACTAAGTCTTTTATTGCAAATAAGTCCCTAAAGTTTGAAACAAATGACATCTAAAGCTCTTATAGTTGATATAAATTAACTCCCCTTGAAATTGTTATCCGTCATTATCAAAAAATTTATCCGTTTATTCTGTGACTTATTTTGAAAGACCGTTTTAAAAGATTATTTGTTGACACATTCTCCCCCTTAAATAATGACCCATTTTCTATTTAAAGAGTTGTTGTCATTGTTTGAGTGGTCAAATTGTCTTTAAAAATCTTTTTGTGAGTACTAAAAACACTGATTCATTATGAAGACAACTTTTTTACCAATAAAAATAAGATTTCTCTTATTTTGACAAATAAATGCACTGACACGTACATTAATTCGTATATAGGAAGCACGGGTTGTGTTGCAAAGTAAACACAAGCCTTTTGCATGGTCATTAAGTAGACCATGCCCGAGAATAAAGTCCTGTTATAAGGTCAAGTTTTCTTTTTGAAATACTTATCTTTAAGATGATGACCGGGTTGCTATCTGAAATAATAGCATGCCATTTGGCATGTTCTGGAAACATTTGGAACTTCTGCTCGAACTTTATTTACAGCCTCGTATCATTATTAAATGACATTTCTAAGACCGTAAATGTTATCGATTTTCAGAAGACATGCCATTATTACCTTTTTTATATTTTTTCTTATTTTTAAATTTTTTTCTTTGGTTTTATATATTTTATATTTTTGTATTTTGTTTTTTATAAATGTTTTGAAAATAAATAAATAAATAAATAAAAATCTTTTTGGTTTTTTTGGTTTTTAATATATATAAATATTTTATACATGATATTGGAATAGATACCACCACTATTCTTCAGCTTCATCTGCCAATTGTTTCAGAGTCTTCGGCGTAAAACTCCGCATTCCCAGCTTGTTGATAAGAAATTCAATTCTTTCTCTGCAAAGGGCTTTAGTAAAGATGTCCGCCAACTGATACTCCGTATTGACAAAGTAAAGCTCTACTACTTAGTTCTCAACTTGCTCTTTTATGAAGTGGAATCTGATGTCAATATGTTTTGATCGAGAATGTTGAACATTGTTGCAGCATAAGGCAATAGCGCTTTTATTATCACAGTACATTGGAATTTTATTGAATCCAAAGCCATAGTCGGTAAGTTGTGATCTCATCCAAAGGACTTGAGCACAACAGCCTGGTAATGCTATATATTCAGCTTCCGTACTGGATATCGCAGCGCTTTTCTGCATTTTTGATAACCAGCTAACAAGTTTGTCTCCCAATAATTGCATACATCCAGATGTACTTCTTCTAGTATCTTGGCAACCCGCATGATCAGCGTCTGCATAAGCTGTTAGAGCAATAGAAGAATCCTTTGGATACTAGATTCCCCTATTAACGGTTCCTCTTAGGTATTTAAAGATTCTTTTTACAGCATGTAAGTGCTTTTCGGTAGGCTTTGCCTGATACCGGGCACACATGCATACAAAAAATGTTAGGTCTGGTCTACTGGCTGTGAGATACATGAGGGTGCCTACCATTCCACGATAGTGTGTATGGTCAACGGCTTTCCCTTGTGTATCTTCATCCAGTTTGGATTTCTCCACCATGGGAGTATCCATAGGGTCACTAGATTCCATACCATATTTTTTCAAAGATTCTAGAGCATATTTAGACTGGTTTATAAAGATGCCTCTGGGACTTTGTGACATCTGTAGACCTAGAAAAAATGATATTTTGCCCATCATCGACTTCTTAAACTTTGAACACGTTATTTTTTAAAATTGGTCACATAGTTCAGGTGTAGTTGACGTAAAAATTATATCATCAACATAAATTTGTACCAGGGGAATATCTTTGCCTTGTCTTCTGATGAACAATGTGGAATCCACAGTTCCTTTAGAGAATTCCTGGGATAGTAAAAACTTCTACAATAGATCGTACCATGCGCGAGGAGCTTGTTTCAACCCATAAAGAGCCTTATTAAGCTTGTACGCATGATTCGGATTGTCTTGATCTACAAACCCGTCTGGTTGGCTGACATAAACTTCTTCGCGCAGAATGTCGTTTAAGAATGTCGTCTTAACATCTATTTGGTAAACGATCATATTCATGTGAGCAGCATAGGCGAGGAAAATTCGAATATCATCAAGTCTAGCCACTGGAGCGAAGGATTTCTCAAAATTGATTCCCTCTTCTTGACGATAACCACGAGCAACCAAACGAGCCTTGTTCTTTAGAATTCCTCCTAATTCATCAAGTTTCACCTTGTAAATCCATTTTAAAGTAATAACCATCATTTCATCTGGGACCGAAACGTCAAGAACGAGTTCCCAGGATTTAAGGACGTTCAAATTCTTAGTCCTTCTTGCAGTGCACCTAGATACCATGCGAATTCATCCAACATGCTTGAATAATACGTCTTTATAGGCTTTGGTTTCAACTAATGTTACAAAAGCATACGTAGTAAACAAATAAGGCTTTAATTTCATGGAGGTGGGAGTTTGATGGAAATCAGGGTCTTTCGAGTTCACCGGTTTTTTTTGATGTTGTCCTAAGGATGATCTTAGTCTATTTTGGTAACGTTTCTAGATCGTTAGGAGCAGTTAGTAGTGTGCACAATGGTGGAATAAACGTAACGAAGAAGAAGATGCTTCAGAGTTATTTTTTGGAATTAGAATGCCAAAGAATGGATCGTTATTCATGTGTGCAACATCTAAGTCGTGATTCTCTTCGTCAACATCGTTAGAAATGAAAAGAGATTGAGTTTCGGGTGTTGTTTGTGAGTTACTGGGTGATGGGGCATCTTGGTCAACAGTTGTTGAGGAAGTGTAGGTGAACCGGTTGATGCAGTGGGTTTGGAAGAGCAATCTACTTCAGCAATTTAGAGCAATGACTTCAGGGGATGGAAGATCAACACTAGGTGAAGGACTGTTCGTAATTATCAAACAGTGGTTGAAACAAAAAGATTTCCCAATCAGTTTCTTTGAAGGTCCACAATCAACAATCCAACACTCCCACAAAATCTCTGGTTGGTACCAACGGTGTTGGAAGGGAGGAGGATTGTCTATGAGTCCTGAAACTGATTTTGACAAGAGTCATTTTCATGAAGTGCGGGTTCTAAACTGTCGTGTTCAGAAGCCATCGCTGTCAGCTCGTCAAAATCTACATGAATTGTTTTGATGATTTGTCTGGTACGTTGGTTGTAAATTCGAAATGCTTTCTTTGTAGGTGCATAGCCAATAAAAATACCAATGTCAGCTTTTGTTGTAACTTTCCTAAATTCTCGCTATCATTTGTCGGATAGCAAAGTGCACCAAATACGTAGAAAAATGATAAATCATGAAGTTTGTCATGTAAAAGCTCATATGGTGTTTTGACGTGATGAAGACGTATGATGGAACGATTTTGGGTATAACATGCCGGTTAAGCATCCTCGCTTCTGCATAAAAATAACAGAGCTTTTGCATAAATCAACATTGTGTGGGCAGCTTCAATTAGCATAAGATTACGTCTTTCAATGACACCATTTTGCTGTGGAGAGCGAGCGACATATGTTTCATGAGAGATGTCAACCTTCTCATAATATTCACGCAAAGTTTGATTAACAAATTCAGTTTCATTATCTGTTCTGATTGTGAAACAAGTACTTTAGCCCATGGATTCAATTTGAGAAACTTTGATTATGAAATCAGAAGCTTCATCTTTTGACTTAATCACTTTACCCATGTATATCGAGAGTAATCATGTCATGACGAGGATGTACTTATTGCCATTAACACTTACGACCACGCATTGGGCCACAAAGATCCATGTGCAAAAGATAAAGTTTTTTTTTTGTTGGTGTCTTTAGATTTAGGTTTGTGGGTTTTCTTCTTGCTTTTTCCCATTGCACACGCATAACACAGATGGTCCTTTTCAAATTTTAGCTTAGGGAGACCTCGAACATGACTAGCTAAATGGTTGATTGCACTAAAGTTCAGATGAGATAGACGTCGATGCCATAGCCATGACTTAGTCTTTAAGGCCTTTGACAAGAGACATATAGGAGGAGGACGCAATCCATATCTTCAGAGACAGTGTATACAATTGTTACCTCAAGAATCAATCAATAGATCAACATAATTCTAGATTATGAATAAGCAGGTGTGTTGACGTATACAGCACTTCAAGGTTTCGAATCACATAAATTTACCACGGAGATTAGTTTGTGGTCCAATTCCTTTTCCACGTAGTAACCCTTGGATCGTTAAACATTCCCAATCTGGTAATCACCATATCATAATATTTTTGCCACGTGATCATTTCTGAATTTTACTGTACCTAAAAATTTATTGACGAAATTGGTGAGATAAGAGCGATCTCGGTATATGCTTTGAAGCAGCCCAGAGTCCATTATACCAGAGAACAATTTGGAACGGCATCATTATCAAGGGGAAGATGGAACTCAGAATTGGATCCCCAAGATTTATTGGGTTCCTTATTGTTAGCAGATATTGAATTTAATAATTCTTAAGTTGCTAACGGGTAACATTATTGTTTTAGATTTCTTTAGGATTTCTTCTTGGAGCTAAACCAATGTTACTACAGGCTTTAGGTGTATGATCAAAGTTTAAAACAGTTGGTTTCCTAAGGGGTACTTCAGTAGTAGTGATAATCTTAGTTAAAGGGAACACATTTTCTACTATAAAGGTCCGACCAGTAGGTCTCCAAATGTATCCAATATTTATGAACACTTTTCCTGTTGGTTTCCAAACTTTTCTCTTTTAACTTTTCTTAACAGATTTAGATTTAGCACGAGCATTCACATCATTGATAAAATCAAGAACACATAAATCATGGATTATCAGAAAGCATGCATCCGTTACCTTAACTTATAAGAAGTTCAGAATTCGCATTAAGCTGTGGTATGCTGCACCTTTGCAGTTTGTTAGGTTCCACAACACATTTTATTATATTAAAATAGATTTAACTGTTAGAGTGGGCTTCTAATTTTATTCTTCCGTAGTTACTACTTGGTATTTGTTGGATTCTTATCTTTCTTTGTATTGCGCTGTAAGGATGTGATCCGTAGCACTAGTAGATGGTTTTTACTCCTGTTAGAAGACAACATAGGTTTGTTAAAAACTAGGTTTGAGGAAGAAGCTATTTTTATGTTTGTGTTTCCTGTGGATGTGACGAGCTCAGTGAATCAAACTCTTTTGTCCTTGTTCTTTGGGGTCACACCCATTAATTTGTCATTTGAATTGTTGATGCTAGGACAGATTTGTCTGATTATTATAAGCAACTCCTAAATTCGTTTGGTATACTTACAAGCAGAGTCTAAGGGATTATTTAGAGGAGTTTGTGATTTTCCTTGTTCAACTACTTGCTTAAGAATCGCAGCTTGTTCTTGAGTGTGTCTAAGGTAGTAAGAGTGAGCTGTCCTATTGTTCAACAATTTAGGGGCTATTGGTTCTACATCAATCTTAAGCATTTCTGGAGCAATGGTGTTTTTGGTGACAACATTATCAGCTAAATCTTTTCCCTTAAGTTTCCTTAATTCATTCTTGAGAGTTGTAATGACCAAAACTTTTTCCTGAAGACTTGCATTTAAATTAGAGATTTCTATAGACTTTTGATTGAGTTGATTAACAAAAGTATCACATTTTTCTTTTGATCGAATACATGTTGGTTTGATTGAGTCATAAAGTTGCTTATAGGTCTGTTTCAAATGTTCATTCTCGGCAACAAGCTTTGACACCCTATGATCCAATTCAATATTTATTGTTTCAACCTCTTCTATGTCCTTCTTCACCTTATCCTCATTCATATTTCTACTTAAATCAAAATTTGGAGCACTTTGATTTGAAATAGAATTGTCTCTTTGAAAAATTTCCTGATTAAGTTGAGTATCAACTTCTAAAGAGATGCAGTGTTTTTCAAGAGTGGTATAACTTCTGGACAGTTTATTGTAAGTTTCTTTTTCAATGAAATCCTTTTTGTTGAGAAGCTCAGTCTTAAGTTTGAGACACTTTTCACATTCATGCACATTCACATAAGCATTATCTACAGAAGAATTTACAATTATGTTCATTATATCTTTGTTAATAACTTGTTCCAAGAGTCGTTCGTTCTCGTTCAAAACTTGATTCATTTTAACTTCAAAGGTTTGGACTCTAAACGATGTTGTTCAACAGCCTGTTCTATTTGATGAAAGACGTTTTGGACTTCAGTAAGTTCATCAATTAAATATTGATCGAATGTATTGAATATGTCCTTAAGTGATTTTACAAATGGAATAATTTCATCCCTAAAACAAGTTGTTTGTATGTTCAAACCCCACGAGCCCTCAGTGATGGATGTGGTTGTGGTTCTTTCTTTGATAACCATGTTAAAGCCAGGAAGATGGTGTTTAAGTTTCTTCAAAACTTATTTTACCATGCGAGTTTAGGAAGTTCTCTGTGGAACCTCAACTTTCGGTTGGGTCTACACCAAAGGTGACTATGATCATGAAGATTCATAGAATTCTTGAGACAAAAGGCTTGTTCAGCAGATAATACGTTTGTGAACAAATCGTTTTTCAAATCTTGAGAAAAGTTGGTTCAAGAGCATCATAATCAACTGTGTTATTGTAATTTTTAGTATTTAACTTTCTTTTCTAAAAACCATTAGATCATGTTGTTTTTAACAACATTTTTGACGGACCTCTATTTCAGCAGATAAGGGTTTTCTCCTTTTGAGTCAGGAATCACATAGCACTAGTGGATTCTTAATGAATTACATATTAAAGCTTTGGTTCTAACTTCTAAGCTTTCTTTAGATAGACAAGGATTTTGAAAACCTAGGTGCTTATTTAGTGTTATGATCACAAAAAAAACTGTGGTTTTGTAACATATGAACTGTTTGTGCTGATTGATATTTTTTATAAACAATACTTATCCAGCTTATTTGATCTTTTTATCTAAAGCAATTTCGCTATCAAATGTTTCTGATTCTTCTTTCTGAAATCATTCTTTTTTGAGAAAGAGTCACTGTTACATTAAAGATTCTTTTTCTTTTGGTGTGTTCAGAAAGAGTTTGTTTATAGACGTATCATCTCGACAAGACTGGTACATGAATCTGAAACCATTATCTCGGTCTTTTTAAATCAACATTTTGTCCTTCTTTTCAAAACTTTAACTTGTTCTTTATATCTTTCAAGCTCAGCAGTTAAAGTATCATTGATACTTTTATTATCTAGATTTATCTTGGTATAATTAATTGCTTTGGTTTTCAGTTGTTCAATCACAGATAATATCAATGCATCTTGTTGTGCCGATGAGTTAGAATTCTGAACAAACTGCTGTTGTGATTATTGTAACATACTGAGGAATAAGGAAGTATTGATATCACCATATTTCAGTCTCTGAATAGTTCAAACACTCGACTGTTCAGAAGACGGCATCACATGCACACCTTGATTAATCATATGGTTAACCACATTATTAGGATTGTGTACCTCAGCGAGAGCATCTGAACCATAATGAGATAAATTCGCCAAGAGAGCAACTTTGGCAGTGTTGAGTTCATCACAATTAGAGTCATATGCATCCAAATCATCGGCTTGATAAGAAGCATTATAAGTAATGATAGTATGTGTGGCTTGACCTTCTGTAGTTCCTGGATCTGCCAAAAATGCTAGTTCTTCCTCATGTAGAATTTGACCATTTGCTTGAGCTTGTAACAGTAACACTTTATCCTTAAACCAAGAGTCATCCCGTTTTCTTTTAGGTTTAGTGCATTGTTTGGTCTGTTTTGTCCTCCCTTTGCAGTTGTAAACAAAATAACAGTCCTTTGTTCTAGATTTGCTTCCACTTGCTCTGGAGGTAGGTTCTTGTGGTAACCCTATAGCAAAAGAAATTATCTCCTCCATGTACTGGTTGTAAAGTTACTCTTCCATCATTAATGGTAGATTGTTGCCTAGGGTTTGACGAATTCCTCAACTGGTTATTGGTAGTAGGATAGCAAGATGTGATGATAGCTGACAAGCATGACATCATATGGTTGATGACATCAATGGGATCATCACCTTGCTTAAACACAGGAACAATTGGACCCGAGTCTGGTTGGGGAAATTCAGGTTGTTGGCTAACTGATGGAGCATATTCCAATTGATGGATGGATGATGATAGAGAATAAACGTTGTGGTGAACTGGATGAAATTGGTATCATTGGTGGATAATGTGATGAAAGAGGTGTGATGATTGATTGGTAGAGTAATTGCTTGAGACTGATAAGTTGATCCATACTGTGGGAGACTGATATAATGAAATTGTGAAGTTGAAGAAGGAGTGTCACAATGAACTCACTTCGGGGGAGATTGTTAGCCTCAAAATATATTGAGTCGAACAATGGAAGTTCGTTCATTATATTAGGTCTCGGTCACTTAATTAATTATACGTTGTAATAGGCTACACGGGTAAACGGGCTCTTAAATGTAATCTAACCGGTCACGTGTATCGGGCGAAAGCCCAAGTAATCCCGAGCCCGGCCCGTAGAAATACCAAGGCATGAAAGCCTCTTGGTATTAAGTATAAATACCCCTCTCCAAGTATGGAGAGGGTGTTGATTCTTGTTAATTCTCATATTGTAATTTTGCAAGTAATCATCCAACTCTCATTCTTCTCTCTACTTTCTCTCTCTAACTTCTCTCTACAATTCTTCATATCTTCTCATCTTAATTTCTTGTTTCAATAATGAAGTGAAAGTGATTAAGGGTAACCGACATTTGGTATCATTCGCCACGGGTGGGTTTAGTTTTTGTTAGTTTTTCGTTGTTATTTTCGTGTTTGTAAGCTTTGTTTCGTGGTTTTCGTTTTTTTAGTAAGCAAAGTGGTTCGATTTGGTTACTTAGATTTGGTTCGATTTAGTGTTTGTAATTTTCTTGTAATCGTGGTTACTTCGTGCGTGGCTAAGCAAAACGCAAGGAAGAAAAGAACGAGTTCTTGGTGTCTTAATCGAACGAGCAAAATTCTCTTTTTGAAAGCGAACGAGGTTACTACTTCAAGGATCGAACGAGGGATATTCAGTTTTGGAACGAACTAGTATTTCCTTAGAGGACCG
>BQNB010214129.1:0-10015 GCA_026074375.1 Tanacetum coccineum
ATTTTTTAATTAAATTAAAATAAAAATTAATATAAACAATTAGATGGAAATAAAATGGATGAACGAGATGAAACACTTTATTTTTTTTAGACTGTGTTCTTCCTTATGGAACTTTTCTCATATACTATATGTCATATTTACTTTAGTATCGTTGTATTAGGAACTTTCACTAAAGTTTACGGTGTTTGTCGTTGTTTTTGCGTTGAAAACCTTGACCTATACCGTAATTTAAACCTTCAACTCAAACTTGGAAAAACCAGGATCTTCTCTGCTTCTTTTACTCCAATACATGCAGGCCCGAGCATACGATCCATTGTCAACCTTAAAATTGTTTATGATTTTTACTAATAGTTTTTGCTTTACAATGTCGCAATTAAAACAATTAAACCTTTCATTGTAAACATACAATAATAATTAAGATGAGGTAAAAAAGTTTTATATCATTCAACGTTAAAAAAGTTTTATGCCAATGATGGAGAATGACAAAGCTAATATTTGTGTCATCAGTTTTTGGAGTGGTCAGTTCTGGCTCTTACAGCTGATACCACTGTAACCATTATAAAAAATTTAAGGTACAAGATTAATTCAAAGAAAAAAGTTCACTAACAACTTATCTGTTTCGCCAATATACATAGTCCAAAAATATGTAAAATTCGACTTGCCATGTATATTATTTCATCAATTCATTAAGAGCTTTGATTCTTGTTCATTAATTCTATATAAACTGATTTGTTGATAGCTTTACAATAAGATAAAAAACTTTTGAATCGGTTTATTAGATACCTTTAAGTTATAATGCATTTACAATTCTAATAAAAATATGCTTGATTTTTAGCTGAAAAACATAACTCTACTAAAAGGAGATGAGGATGAGTATCAGAAATATGCAAGCACTCCAAACACCAATAATAGAGACAATTAAACACGACACCGTGCGATCACCCCCCATATTTGACACAATGAAGAAATAAATACTTGATCTGGACCCCTGCCAATTCAGCTAAGAAGAACATAGATCGATAAACAAGTTTGCAGATTCGTTATAATGTTTGAACACAATTACATTACTTACCTTCCGTAAGGACCACTAACGATTTTTAAGGCCTCCTTGACCGATTTAATGTCATCCCAATATGGTTTATTGAGCCCCCACCAAGACCTAATTTTAACCCATAAAGATTTAACATTAGGACATACAACCATGAACTCCTCCTATGGTTTATTCAATAGACAACAGTGACAAAAGGCTCGCTTTCTTAAAGTGCACTAATTTAGATAACACACTTATGGTTATAGGTAACGAATCTACTAATAAATGACCACGAATATTACAAAACATGTATCAAAAAGTGTAGATATATATACAATATGCGGTATCATATAAGTGTCGCATTTCTTCGTACATCCTACACACTAATGGATGCTCAAGCTCATCTTCTATCAAGACCTGCCTCAGTTGCACCAGTTTACTCACTCCACAACAAGTCATCATCCATATTTTTCATCAAATCACCATCTTTCGCTAACACCAAACGCTACAAAATATTTGCCTCCCATCCCTCTTCCACTGCCCCTAAAAGAGAAAAAGATGCAAATAAGAGAGTCGTTATTACGGGTATGGGTGTTGTTTCTGTGTTTGGAAATGATGTTGACACATTTTACGAAAGACTCTTAGCTGGTGAGAGTGGGATCAGTTTAATAGATCGATTTGACACTTCAGGACTCACTACACGATTCGGTGGTCAGATTCGTGGGTTCGAATCAAAAGAGTATATTAATGGCAAAAATGATAGGAGACTTGATGATTCTCAACGGTATTGCATTGTTGCAGGGAAAAGAGCTCTTGAAAATGCTGCACTTGGTGAACAAGAACTATCCAAGGTTTAATCTAGTTCCTGTTTGTAATGCCTCCAGATATTAGATTCAATAGGTTATATTAATCTTTTATAATTTTCAGATTAATAAGGAGCGTGCTGGTGTTCTTGTTGGTTCCGGAATAGGAGGTGCTAACGTATTCTATGATGCTGTAGAGTCTTTAGTCAAAGCAGGTCCTAGAAAAATCTCACCATTTTTTTCACCTTTAATGTTAACAAATATGGGATCTGCCTTACTTGCTATGGATCTTGGCTTTTTGGGACCAAACTATTCCATTTCTGCTGCTTGTGCAACATCCAACTATTGCTTCTGTGCTGCTGCAAATTATATCCGCGAAGGGAAGGCTGATTTGATGATCGCCGGTGGAGTTGAAGCTTCCCTTGTTCCAGTTGGAATTGGAGGTTTTTCTGCTTGTAGAGCATTGTCTCAAAGGAACGATGCACCCGAGACTGCCTCCAGACCATGGGATAAAGATAGAGATGGCTTTGTTATGGGCGAAGGTTCTGGTGTTTTGGTAAGTTTATCGCTCAATATGTTTTTTCTGCTGATCTTATATATAAACACATGTATTGTGGTGAGTGATCTTTTATCTAATTTATCACAGGTGATGGAGAGTTTAGAACATGCAATGAAAAGAGACTCACCAATACTTGCTGAATACTTAGGAGGTGCAATAAGTTGTGATGCATATCATATTACTACTCCACGCTCCGATGGTCTTAGTGTTACATCTTGCATTCGAAACTGCCTTAAGGATGCTCGTGTGTCAGTAGAAGAGGTACTTCAAATTTCCTTTTTTTATCATTAATTTTCCTTTAATCAAATCATACTTGCAAACATCATGCATTACCAAATGCATGTAAATCTTGTTGCAAGGTTAATTATATCAATGCACACGCAACTTCTACAATAGTCGGAGATGTTGCTGAGGTGAAGGCTCTCAAGAAGGTATTCAAGAAGACAAAAGAGATCAAAATAAATGCCACCAAGGTGAACTCAACTTTGAGAATTAATAACTTGAATACTCGACAAACACTCAATATTCATTTACCTTACCTTCATTGTTTCAGAGTATGATCGGGCATTGTATGGGTGCAGCTGGAGGTATGGAAGCAATTGTTGCCGTAAAAGCGATTCAAACAGGATGGCTGCACCCCACAATTAATCAGTTTGTATGTGACTCCTAAATTGCTTTTGTTTTCCATTTCATCATTCAATTTCTTCCAGTCACGCGTTTCTTGTGCAACTTTAGGACCCAGAACCTGTTGTAGATTTTGACACTGTTGCAAATAGAAAGCAACAACATAGGATCGATGTTGGTGAGTTTGCTACCCCGTTCTCCATACTTCAGTATACCATCAATATTTCACTTACTCAACTTTTCTTCTCTGCAGCAATTTCAAATTCAATTGGTTTTGGTGGCCACAACTCGGTTGTAGCATTCTCATCGTTCAAACCTTGATATGAACACACTTTCAGACCAAGAGGATTGATATGATATGCCATGTAACAAACTAAAGATAATGAATTTTCTTATTAAATTCATTACGTAAAATTTCATTGTTGGTCACACGATCAACAATTCTCTCTGATGATAATCTTCTCTTGTGAAACAACAATACCAGTTTTATGCCAAGTAATGATGGATATAAGTTATATGTTCTACAATTCTCTGATAACGATCACCTCCTGCGAAACAACAATAGCAATTTAACGTTTACGCATGCTGTAAAAACTAAGGGAACTAATATCATACTAATCTCTTTTGACAGTATCATGTTGGGTTAATCCCAATCTGCAGGAAAACAAAAATTAGTTATAAAAACAGTTACGTTAGTTATAAAGTTAGTTACGAGGCAGTTATTAGTGAAAGGACACAACCCTTTGTTTAACAGGTTCGATTGAACCGACACACCTTTTCACTCATGCCTTTTCATTTTGTATAAATAGATAGACATGTAAACAATCAAGATGATGATGACAGATTAATATAAACTACGTTTACTTTTCATGTTTGGTATATCGTGACTAAGTTTAGATCATAGATCCATACGTTAGGGCCATCATTTGGCATCAGAGCTTGGTTTGGTTGCAAACCAATATCATATATGCAATTTATGTGATTCCTGTTTTGAATCAAAAACGCATTTTTTTTCGGCCAAAACAATTTGCAAAATTCGACTCACACAGATTCAGTAAATCATATTTGTGTTCTTCTTGTAGGTTTGGTTGTTTACCAAAATCATCGTATACCAGAAATACAAATCTTTCATTCTTTTTTTTCAAAAAAAAACTGTATCGAATTTTCTTTCGGTCAAATTTTTGCAAATTCTGTTTCAAGAACGTCGGAAGTTAGGCACGGTTACAAAATCCAAAACTGAAATTCAAAAACAGAAAATCCATATCGATCAGATAAAATAAGTCATCATCAAGGGGCAGTAATCGAAACAAGGTAACGAACACACCTTTTTTTTCTTTCGCGAAGAATCAAGACTCGCACCCTTAATCGAATCATCAACCGATTCAAGTTATCTATAGAGGCCCAGGTCTTCAACAGTTTTCAGAAGATCCCCAAATTGCGAAACTCTAATTTCGCACAACAATCAAAGGGATTCCACCAGTTGAAGAAGAACGCACAACCACGGAGAAGAGACGGTTAAACTGGCCATACAATCGGCGGCTAACCACCACAAGAAGGGAGGAAAACGCGTTAATCTCAAGAAGAGACACGCTTGTCCCCAAAGAAGGAGAGAGGCATAACAGTTATAGCATCACCAGGACCCAAAAACAAAAGACATCGGGTTATTAACCCAACAGGTTCCAAAAAACTCAACACCCTCCACTTTTTTTGATATAATATATATTAGTATTGATATATATCGTATAGATTCTTTTAGAAAAGTTACTTCCTTTAGATTTAAGTTAGTACTTTTCGAGGTTTTTTTTGAAAAAAATATAATAACCTAGTGATTACACTGCTTATTATATTATAAAGGATAATTTAAAGAGTAATTAACCTTAGGTTATTCAACCTAGAATATAAAATCTCCAAGGATAGTTTTTGAAAAAACTAGTCCCCCATAAGTTATAAATAACCTGTAAGGCACAAAACAAAGGAGCTCGCCAAAAAAAGAAAATTCGAGACACTTAGTGTTAGATATTTCATTTAGAGATTTATACAATATCCTAGAGATATGACAAAAAAATGGAGAAAATTCAAAGAAAGAAGTAAGTACTACTAGTACACCTCAATTCTAATGTCCGATGCTAAAACCCTTGAATTACTCATTATGGGCAATTCGAATGCAAATCATTCTCGAAGCGAATGGTTTATAGGAAATGATAGAGCCACTAGAGACGACTCAAGTTGACAACAAGAAAGATAAGACTGCTATCGCATTCCTTTACCAAGCATTACCCGAAGAACAATTGCTTCAAATTACAAAGCACAAAACCGCAAAAGCCATATGGGATGCTTTGAAAACTAGACACATTGGTGAACAAATAGTTCAACAAGCAAGATTACCGACACTTAAATCCGACTTTGAGATGTTACATATGAAGGAAGACGAGACAATTGACACCTTCACCGAAAAACTAACAACTCTAGTAAACAAAGCTGCTAGTCTAGGGCACACAATTGAAGATCAAACAATAGTAAGAAAGCTATTAAATGCTGTACCCGATAGGTATCTGCAAATAGTTGCATCAATAGAGCAATATTTTGATCTAAGTACAATGACGATGGAAGAAGCAATTGGAAGACTCAAGACATATGAGGAAAGAATTAAGTATAAGAAAGGTAAACAAGTAGAAAATCAAGAAAGACTGATGCTCACACGACATGAAAGCAGAAGAAAGGATTTTACAGGTCGTGGACGTGGAAAACATAGATTTTCACAAAAAAAACCACGAGAAATTTAAGGAAGAGAGGAAAGATGGAGAAACCTCTCATAGAAACTTCAATGGAAGCAACTTCAAGAAATCAAGCTATGATACTAGCAAATTACAATGTTTCAAATGTAAAAAAGATAGGGCATATTGCACCTAACTGTCCTCAAACGACAAAGGCAAATGAGCAATCTAATCTTGTTAAAGAAGACTTAGAACCAACCCTATTAATGGCAATTTTAGAAGACTCAAATGAAGGGAAACAAGTAAAAGAAGTTGAAGAACAAAAGGTCTCACTACATGAAGAAGATGTAGGGTATAAAGAGACAAGAATAGATAGTCTATGGTACTTAGACAATGGAGCTAGCAACCATATGACTGGAGTGAGAGAACACTTCAAGGAGTTAGATGACAAGGTCAGTGGAAAAGTAAGATTTGGAGATGGTTCGTACATAGAAATCAAAGGAAAAGGTTCAATTTTAATAGAATGTGATGACGAGAAGCAAAGAATTATATCACATGTATATTATATTCCTAGCTTAAAGAGCAACTTATTGAGCCTTGGACAATTTACTGAAATTGGTTGTAAAGTAGTAATGGAAGACGACGAATTATGACTTTATGACATGGATAACAAAATCTTCATGAAAGTTACGCGACAAAGAAACCGACTATATAAATCAAGTCTGAGGATAGGCACACATGTCTGCCTACTAGCAAATTTAAAGGATAATACATGGTTATGGCACGCGAGACTAGGACATCTCAACTTCGAGTCACTAAGATCAATGGCTCAAAGGAATTTAGTTCATGGAATACCTTCCATTAAACATACAACACAAATCTGTGATGTTTGTTTAATTGGAAAACATAGTAGAGCGCCATTTCCTAAAAGAGAAAAAGCTAGATCAACTTCACCTTTAGATTTAGTATATGGAGATTTATGTGGACCAATCTCACCACCGACACCTTCTGGAAAGAAATACATATTCTTGTTAGTAGACGATTACTCAAGATATATGTGGGTGTATTTCTTAAGTACGAAAGATCAAACTTTTGATACTTTTAAAGAATACAAGAAGACAATAGAAAATGAGCTAAGGAAAACATTAAAGATGTTAAGAAT
This sequence comes from Tanacetum coccineum, assembly GCA_026074375.1. Classification (NCBI taxonomy): domain Eukaryota; kingdom Viridiplantae; phylum Streptophyta; class Magnoliopsida; order Asterales; family Asteraceae; genus Tanacetum; species Tanacetum coccineum. The sequence goes on from BQNB010214129.1 coordinate 6,893, forward strand.
TGGTCGAGGAGGAGAATTCACATCAAATGAATTCACACAATATTGTAAAAAAAATGATATAGCACGACAACTTACCGCACCTTACTCACCGCAACAAAATGGAGTAGTTGAAAGAAGAAACAGGACAATTATGTCTACAACAAGATGTATGATTAAAGCAGCGAACATGCCACAAAACTTTTGGGCTGAAGCTGTTAGACACGCCATATACATCTTAAATAGTGTTCCTACAAAAGCACTAGAAGACATTACTCCATATGAAGCAATTAAACAAAGAAAACCAAATTTAGAGAAGCTAAGAGTTTGTAGCTGCATAGCATATGCAAAGGTACCATCACAACGTTTGACGAAGCTGGATGATAGAAGTAGTAGAATGGTATACTTAGGAAATGAACAAGGATCAAAAGCTTATCGATTATTTGATCCAACAACACAAAAGATATGTGTTAGTAGAGATGTGAAGTTTAAGGATAATGAAACATAGGATTGGAAGGAATACATGAGTAAGCACATTAACGATGAACCCGAATGGACTGACTTCAAAATAGAAAATTTTGAAGTCACAAGCGAACATCATGATCAAGGAACTCAATCAAGTGAAGAAGACAAAGAATTTCCTAACAATGATAATAATGGATATGCATCACCGACAACAGGCTCTCCCTCACATTCTCAAACACCTCACACACCATCAACAAGTTTATCTTAAGTAAATTCTCAAGTCACACCTAATATCTCAACACAATCAATCTATCAAAGTGATAGTGGTTCAAACTCAACCATAAATTCACATTCACACTTTGATCATACGCCGTTGAGAGGCTTTAGAACATTAAATGACTTATACGAGAACACTGAGGAATTATTATTGGCTGAAGACGAACCCAAGAACTACAAAGAAGCATCAAGCGATTAAAAATGGGTTGAAGCAATGGAAGTCGAGTTAGATTCCATCAATAGGAACAACACATGGGAATTAACCACTCTACCCAAAGGACATAAAGCAATTGGTTTAAAATGGGTATTCAAGACCAAGAAAGATGCTAATGGAGATATAATCAAGCATAAAGCAAGATTACTAGCAAAAGGCTACATACAAGAGCATGACATAGTCTTTGAAGAAGTATTCGCACCTGTAGCAAGGATGGAAACTATCCGATTATTACTCACCATGGCTGCTAACAATAAATGGGAAGTACATCACCTCGACGTAAAATCTGCATTTCTACATAGAGAATTAAAAGAAGAAGTGTACGTTACACAACCCGAATGATTTTTGAAGAGAGAAGATAATGGGAAAGTCTATAGACTTATAAAAGCTCTATACGGACTAAGACAAGCACCACGTGCATGGAACATAAAGTTAGACAACACCTTGAAGTCATTAGATTTCAAGAAATGTGCACTAGAACAAGCTATCTACACGAAGACATCAAAAGGCTCAATACTACTAATAAGAGTTTATGTAGATGATCTAATCATCACTGGTACACCAAAGAAGGAGATCGACAAGTTTAAAGCTCAAATGAATGAAAAATTCGAAATGAGTGACCTAGGATTATTAGCTTACTATCTAGGAATAGAAGTCACACAAACTGGGGGTGACATATCAATAAAGCAACCTGCCTATGCAAGCAAGATCCCAAAGGAAGTTGAAATGATAGACTGCAACGAGACACTAATACCTATGGATCCGGGAACAAGACTGACAAAGCTCACTGAAGGAACAATGGTCAACTCAACTGAATATCAAAGTTAAATTGGATGTTTAAGATATCTGCTTCACACAAGACCCGACTTAAGCTACTCTGTTAGATTACTTAGTCGTTTCATGCAAGAACCAAAAGAGCAACATATGAAAGCTATAAAGCAAGTACTACGCTATGTAAAAGGAATAAAGGATTATGGAATCACCTACAAGCATAATGGAGGAAACAAGATACAAGGATTTAGCGACAGTAGTTACGGAGTCAACACTCAAGAAGGAAAAGGAACTACTGGGATACTATTTTACTATGGTGAATCACCAATTAGCTGGAGCACACAAAAACAAGCCACTGTAGCACTATCATCATGCGAATCTGAATTCATCGCAGCAACAGCAGCATCAACACAAGCATTATGGATAAAAAGACTGCTAAGCAAGCTTACACACTCAAAGGAAGAAAAAGTTACAATAATGGTTGATAACAAATCTGCTATAGCACTGATGAAGAACCCCGTATTTCATGGAAGAAGTAAACATATCGATACAAAGTACCACTTCATAAGAGAGTGCGTTGAAAGAGAAGACATACAAGTTGAATTCGTAAGTGGGGAATACCAAAAGGCTGACATACTCACAAAAGCACTACCGAAGATCAAGTTCCTAACAATGAGACAACTTATTAGACTTAAAGATCTACGACAATGCAATTGTGATTAAGGGGGAGAATATTGAGTTAATCCTAATATGTTAGAAAATAAGTTAGTTAAGTTAGTTATATGACAGTTATTTGGAAAGGATATACATGTTGGTTAAAAGGTTCGAATGAACCATCACAACCTTTCACAAAATGTCTTTTCATTATCTATAAATAGGAAGACTTGTAAACATTTAAAGTGGAATGACAGATTAATCAAAACACTTGTATTTCATAGTTACAATTCATTTTTCTGTTTCTTGGTATAGTGTGACTAAAGTTAGATCATAGATCCATCGAAAAGGGACAACAAAATACGGAGTACTTATTAATCTCAAAACCAGTCATGCCATGCATACGTGAACCATGCATACGTGAACCAGAACCCTTGACATAAACGATTAATCCAACATTCACCCCCTTAATCGTTTATTCACACCCTTTAATCACAACAACATCCAAGCATCCAAACATCCAAGACCTTTCCCAAAGACCCGACCTTCGCCTAGGTCACATCCAAAGTCTTTTCTAGCTCAAACCCTTTTGATTGTTCGCAACATCATGACATGTACCATAACATCCCGTTGGACACTTCACTGCCATCTCGACTCCTCTCGGACCCACGACCTCTTCCCCGGCCACGTCCAAAGCCACCCGATTTGAACTTCCATCGTCATAATGTTCACACCGTGTTGTTTACCATTATCCTTGACTTTTCCCG
>BQNB010214130.1:0-10015 GCA_026074375.1 Tanacetum coccineum
AAACATATAGATGATATCAAAAGAGATAATAGTGGGGCATGATCGATCGATTATATGTTCGTGATGATAGATTCAGATCTGATAAACACTTCCACATTTGCTTTTCTAATCCTATAAACTTCATTACGGAGGTCTCATTTTGCCACCATTAGTGCTTTTTCGGCATTAACAAATGCCACAGACAAGTGGCGAGTGGGAAGAAGGGAATCAACTCCCGTACCCTCAACCTCCTCGTTGAAGTTAAGCACCTTCAACTCAAAATCCTTTTCACATGCAGGCTTTCACATTGGACCTAGCTTTCTTTAGAGACTCACAATCAAGACGAACCTTACATAAACCCTTCTAGTTGGTACGAGTTGAGTGGTATTCAGTGAGGTGCCAGTTAAGCTTAATATTATCGTTTCCAGTAACTGAAAGGATGTGATGGGTATAATACCCGACAGTCGGCTGAGAGATTGTGTCAACAATGGTTTTAGTAGGCCATACCTTTTCCAATATAAGATACTTGCTTCCCCTTCGAGTTTCCTCCTGATTGAGTCCACTTCAGCAGATGAAGCTCTTGGATCCTTGAAGCGTGGTGTGTAGATAAGATATTCATAGGTATCGGAAAATTGGGGCTCTTCATCTTCAGGAATAAGCGGCATGGGGAAGTTGATACAAGTTTGCTTAAACTGACGGGTCAAGAAAAAATTCCTTGCCCATATTCTTCAAATCCAATAGACGGATAATAGCAATGGGAGAACCGTCTAACCGGAATCCGGCCAGATGTGGCGGTGGATTGTGGATTCCGGTGCTGGTTCTCCTGGTGCCATTTCGGACATTTTTGGTTGTTGATTTGGGGTTAGGGTTATGGGTGTCTTTTTGGGGGTGGGTTTTGTGTGTGTTTGTTACAGCTGCAAATATCTTGTGTTTGTTGGCGATCCACATTGTTCCACGTATCTTCTTTTATTACCACTTAGCTTTTAGTATAAACTAAAAGAATTGTTTTTATTGCTTATGTCTATTATCTATATCTATGAAAAATAGTAATTGAAGGAAACCACAAGCTAAGTATATGGATTTTGTAGTATCTCGTTGCCGTGACCAAAAAAAGAAGAGTTACTAGTCACAATATTATAAATGGAACGCGTAATGTTTTAAAATACTAAAATATCGAATCGGTAATTAAGGACATCGAAATTTTTTAATACAAAAATCCACATATTTTACTCTTATAAAACATTTATAATAATCCACGCTTGTTTTATTGTTTTATTTAAACAAAAATTTTCATTCATACTTATTCAAGTTAGTTAATTTAAGGGAAGCGTCTACAGTCGCATGCTACAGAGAAACACGTTGTTGTAGATGTAAGGGTAATGGTAGCAAGTTATTTGATTTGTGAAATTTGATGCCATTGCTAGCATTTAATTTTTTCAAACCTGTTTCTTTAGTCAATCATGCCGATCTCCAGTACACCGTTCAACTGCCTTCATCAACCCGGTTTTAGAACATTGGTTACATTTATAAAGAAGTTAGTACTTTGTTAGTTGTGTATGTTAGTTGTGTACATTTATAAAGAAGAGCAAATCACATGCGATTTATATTTTCTCATAACAAAGCACTACAACACCTGAATCACATGTGATTTGCCTTTTTCTATATAAAAATAGTCTCATTTGATTCAATTAACACCAACAATGAGTAAATCACAAGTGATTTACCCTTTTTCATAACAAACACAACAACACTAGAATCACGTATGATTTTCCTCTTTCTATATCAAAGTAGTCTTATTTGATTCATTCAACAAGAACAAGAAGCAAATCACACATGAATTACTTTTTCTCATAACAAAACACTACAACAGAAAAATCACGTGTGATTTTACCTGTAATTTCTTCTACAACATCTAGATCTGGAACTTCATCTTCTGGATCTAATTCAAGCTCATTCTCGAATTCAATTTTTTTTTTTATAGATCCATCTGTTTTTTGCACTTCTATAACATGAATTAACTGATTTTCAACCATTTATAACGAATAATAGATCTAATTACTATTTACGACGCTGATTGTGTGATTTTCGATGATCGATTTGTGTTATTTTTGTGATTTTCTGGTAAATCGGTCATGATATTGTGTGATTTACAGTAACCGACGATGATTTGTTGTGATTTTATGGTGATTTATAGTGGCAGAATGGAGTTCCGGCGATGGTTGTTATTTTTCCCGCGAGTGGGATTTGGTGGGTGACGGGGTGGTTTTAGGTGGGTAAGAGATGTGTATGGTTATTAAGAGAGAGAAAGTGATATACTAAATGAAGGGTAAGAGATATATTTGAAGTTTATATATAATTGGGAGGAAGGTTACCTACCATTGGATTGAAATGAAATCAATGGCCAAGATCTCTCCTTTTGTTCTTTGAGTTGATTATGTTCTTCATTGATCTCACCTCTATGATTCAAAACTGGTGGTAACTTGCTAATACGCAAAAGACTTGCAAAGTTTAATCTTTTGGAGTGACTCGACTTCTCATCCTGATGGGCTATAGTCTTGTTTTGATGCAATCATTCAATCAACGACTTGGATAATTTGGCGTTATCGGAATAGACTTTGTTTGGACATTCCCCCTCCTCGAAAAGACACTCTTGAGGACGAAATCAAAACTTCGTCTTACTCGTGGATTAGTCATAGAAAGAAGGATTTTCATCCAAATTGGAACGTTTGGATCCTTGATCATATATTTGCTTGTAATATTCTATTGTAACATCTCAAATTTTTAGCTTCTCGCTAGTATTTATACAATTCCGCCATTCAAAAAAAAAAGAGAAAGAGCATCGTCGGTTACATATCTCAACTATTGATCGTAACATAGCGGAACATGCTCCTTATGTTATTGCTGTGCATGGTCCTCGTCAGGTTTTACCTCCAACCTTAATTTCTTAATCATTTGGGTCCATGTAAATAAGTAGTGTTGGCTGTTGCTTATTAGGTTCAATATGTCATTTAACTTAGTGAAAGGGGTGTTTGGATGTGTACATGGAAAGTGGCTGTTGTATACACATCGTGAAATGGACAGTGGAAGATAGTGTTTGTATGTTATTCTGTTGCCTCAAGCTGTAAGAATTGGATGATAATATGTTTGAGTGTTTGGCAATCTCTGAATATTGAAGGACCAAATAGATAAAAATGACCAAAAGGACTTTCTGATTATAAAGAGGGTGGGGGGACATTTTGCCAAATAAGATTGAAAGTCTGCACTATATAAGTAGAGCACAAGGTATATTAAGTTACCCTTCGTCTGACCTTAAGTAACAAACTGACGAAAACGTAAAAAAACCGACGAAGACGTAAAAAAACAGACGAAGACGTAAAAAACAGACGAAGACTTAAAAAAACAGACGAAGACGTAAAATAATTGACGAAACCTTAAAAAAACAGACGAAGACGTTAAAAAAACAGACGAAGACTTAAAATAACTGACGAAAACGTAAAAAAACAGACGAAGACGTAAAAAACTGACGCAAACGTAAAAAACTAACGAAAACGTAAAAAACTGTCGAAAACTGAAAATAACGACGAAAAACTTAAAAAAAAGGACGAAAACGTTAAAAAACGTACAAAAAGGAATAAAGACGATTGAAAACATATAAACCCAAAAAAAGTATGAATTATTTAATTATTGTAGAAAGAAGTGAGAAGAAGAGGCAAAAAGTGAAAGATTTTGTCTGAATTAATGAAGAGGTAAGAAGTGCTTTTTAACACTTATGTTTGTAAAAAACAAACAAATACGACAAAAGAGGAAAGAAGTGGAAAGAAGTGCTTATTGAAAAAAACAAACGACACGTAAGTCTTTTTACGTGATGCTCTGTATAATGCGATGTTTTGATTCCAGTTTAAAATATTTCATATGATTATGTTTTGATTTATTCTTGGCACTGTTCAAGAAACATAGATGGCACAAAAAGGTTCTAAAAACTAAAGATCCTATTATTGTTTCTATTGGATGGAGACGTTACCAAACATTACCTATTTATGCCACCGAGGAGGGAAATGGCCGTCTCCGTATGCTAAAATACACCCATGAACACATGCATTGCATTGCTAAGTTTTGGGGCCCACTTGCACCTCCAAACACCGGGATTGTGGCTGTCCAGAACTTGTCAAATGATGTGTAGGATTGTTGACTTTTTAATTTTTATCAATGCTAAAAGAGTAATATTTTTTCAGGCATCGTTTAGAATCACAGCGACTGCAGTTGTTTTGGAGTTTAATCATTCTTCAAAAATAGTTAAAAAGATCAAGCTAACTGGTGAACCATGCAAGATCTATAAGAAAACAGCACTTATTCAAAAGATGTTCAATTCTGATCTTAAAATAGCCCGGTTTGAAGGTGCATCTGTTCGTACAGTTAGTGGAATCCGTGGGCAAGTGAAGAAGGTATGTTCTCATAAATAATAATACTTGCCTATTTATGTTCTATGTATTTTCTGATATTATAAAAAATAAGGCTATATAAGATTTTGAATTTTTGTAGGCTGGAAAGATTGAGCTCGGTAACAAGCCCAAAAAGATGGGAGGACAACCTGAAGACGGAATAGCTAGGTGCACTTTTGAGGACAAAATTTCCATGAGTGATATTGTTTTCCGGCGTGCTTGGACTGAAATTCCTGTTCCTTTCTTCTATAACCCCTTGACCACCGCTTTGCAACCCCGTGGTGACACGTGGTGTGGTGTGAGAACGGTAGCAGAGTTGAGGAGAGAGTATAATATTCTCATTCCTGACAACAAAGATTCCCACTACAAGGTAATCTACTAGAGGTGGCAAAACTCTTTTCAAAGTGTGCTGCTGGGTTCAATAAGTTTATGATTGTAGTACTCAAGGGGGTTGGACTGATATTGGCTGATTTTGAGAATCAGGTATTTGAGAGCAGGAAATATTCTTTGGACATTGTTATGTTTTTTTGAAGTTGCAATAATATTTTCTCAGTTCGTGTTTGACCATTCTGAAAATTTAAGAAACTATACATTAAACGACCAGGAAGGCTGCTATTCTAAGAATATTAGATGCGTTAAAAGTCTTAAGTTAGGAAAAAAGAATAGGAAACTAGGTAATACTGTTCTAGCGTTTGATGATCACTTTTATTGCAATAATTACGGAGTATTAAGATTAACCAGATGATTATAAAGCGCAAGCTGTTTATTTGTACATATAGGAATTGATTATTCCAACATCCCCTCACTTAACTTCCGCTAATGATTCCCTTTTATTTATTTATTGCAGCTGAAACAGCAGAAAATCAAGAAACAAGAGAAGAAGACAAAGCATGATGCGGAGAAAGCAAAGGAAGATCTAGTGACGAAAAAACGCCAGCGAGAAGAAAGACGTCATAGATATCGTACCCAAGACAAACTACAAAAGAAAATGCGCAGAGACTGAGCCCCTTTACGTTTACTGGTGGTCATGTTTTAAATCAATCTAGTACTGCTTTCCATTTTTGTAAGTTTTGTAGGGTCGATAACATTGGGATAACATCAAATATTAGAGTGAATTATTTGATAATTTAAAGTCATATACTGCAGGCTAACTATGGCAAAGTTTTGGTTGTTATATACGACGTTGTTCGTTTTTTTATTACTTTGTACACATGCAAAGGGGTTTGAACCACCCTACTGGATATTTAGTATTATTACGTGATTAGAGTACCTTTGATCCGCCACTCCTGTTGCAAGCGTTATTGTTGGCCACTTTATCTCACCAACCTCCGCGACAAGATCCTGCAGAAATTACTCTTTTAAGCATTCATTTTTGCTGTATGGTCATCATGTCAAGTTCCATAGTATCTTCCCTTATGCGTATCCAAGTTTGAGATGTTCAGATTCTAACTCCAGCTCCAGAAAAAGCAAATGAGTACGTATTTGAATACATATTTCGTAATCCAATCAATCTTTCATGTTCGGTTTTATTTTAGAAACGTTGAAAATGATTAATCGACGCCTTAGGTTGAAGACTTGCGAATAACTTTGTGATGAAATCAACGTCGATATTGGTTCTAGGTTGAAGACTTGTGAATAGCCTTCTGATGAAATGTGCTGCGACTCAAACTTGAAACCATCCACGGATAATAAAACTGGAAAAAACGATCACTTAAATTGATCGATCTCAACAACTTCAGCGTGTAGTTAACAACTGAAAATTTCGCAGATGCAGCAAAGCGTCACGTTTTGTCAAGTCCTATTCTGTAAATTAAACATCAATTTCATATTAGCCTATACACAACCTGAAAAATAAACAATTTATTACTCTTTTATTCATGAGTTAAATGACCATTTCCAAATTGCACGTATCTTATGAAAAGCGAGACATGCTCACACTAAACTTTTATAAGTAATTTTATTGATTGTGGGCTCAAGTCCTTCTTAGGACATGTGAGATTGATTTGTGGTGTAAATATTGTGAGATGGATCATTTAAAAGAGGCAATTTCATATATCCCCTTTCTAAAATGTAAAAATTTCATATTTAACTAAAACATGTTGCACAAACGTTATACGTCATGCATTAATTGATTGTGAGTTGGGTAAATACGACACTTTCAATCAAAAGGAGAGGTTACATAAAATTCCCGCTTAAATGAGACTTATTGAAGGACAAACAAAAATACTTGTAGACATTTAACTAGCTAAAAATCCCGTGCACATATATAGTTTCGACACCACCAAAATTTAATTTAAACACCTTGCACAAGTTTTTAATATGTCAGTAAATGGTCGCTATAAAGAGAATTTCGTTCACGATTCAACACTTATAGTAAGTTCCTACCGGTTAGAACCTATGTAGCGTCATGTGGACCATTAGTCTGACATGAGTCAGTCGTGAAGGTCATCATCGATTATCTAATTTAGAATGTGGTTGTTATCTTCAAGTTTTTCAGTAATGGTCACGGGCATAACTATTTAGATCAGCTTTTAAGATTTTTCGATTTTACGATCCCGTTAAACTAAAACGAGTCGATCCTTCGTAGGATCTTAAAAGGCATGGAATCTTAAGTAGGATCTCGATTTTACCATAGGATCGTAAGGCCTGGATCCGATTCGCTCATACTTCCCTTAAATTAACTAACTTGAATAAGTATGAATGAAATTTTTTGTTTAAGTAAAACAATAAAACAAACGTGGATTATTATAAATGTTTTATAAAAGTAAAATATGTGGACTTTTGTATTAAAATTTTTTGATGTCCTTAATTACCAATTCGATATTTTAGTATTTTAAAACATTAGGCGTTGCATTTATAATATTGTGACTTTAGTAACTCTTCTTTTTTTCATAAATGTTTATACAATCAACTTGGAATACAAATTACTAGATAAATAAGACTTTTAAGCATCTAAGTAGGATATTTCGATCTTGATCCGATCTAACGATTTTGCAAAGACAAAAACGATCTATAGTAGGATATCAATCTTAACAGCCTTGGTTACGGCTACGAGATACTACAAATTCCATATACTTAGCTTGTGGGTTCCTTCTATTACTAGTATGTATTCGATCTTAACAACTTTGGTCACGGCAACGAGATACTACAAAATCCATATACTTAGCTTGTGGTCTCCTTCAATTACTAATATGTATTCGTCCGGTGGAAACTAGAAATGGTAAGATTTATTTTTCATAGATATAGATAAGGGTTGTGTGAAATTATCAGAATCTAGCTCGAGTAAAATAATAGACACAAACAATAAATACAATTCTTTTAGTTTATACTAAAAGCTGAGTGGTAATAAAAGAATGGGGATAGCAACGGGCGAGAAAAAACCCATAACTCATGGGTACCCGCACGTAAATGGGCGGGTAATCTTTTTATTTTTTTACCCGCGGGGCGGGTTGTGGGTGAAACTGTATACCCATCGGTAGGTGGCGGGTGGGTGACGGGTAATGCATACCCATCATGGGTGTACCCATTTAAGAAACACACGAGTGTACCCACTTAAATACCCACGGGTGTACCCCTAAACCCATTTGTGTTAAAATAAAATTTATTATACTACTTAAATATTTGTGAGGTTGTTGGTATATATTTAATAACTATCAAAGTCTCTAGACTACAGAGTAAACTAATAGTTTCTTTGAGTTACAAGACTAAAAGATGAATATGAAAGATAACTTCAAGATTTATATACATGAGTTATAATTCTCAGTGCATGTATGTGATTTGGTGTAATGATGATTAATTTTTCTAGTTTTATACACGTCATCAAGTATTTTGTGAACTTGGTATTTAGAAGATTGATACGATGTCTTATTACTCAGTTTCATAGTTAGTTTACATATCATGATTTTATGATTTTGTTCCATTTCACAAACCCACAGGTTTACCCACGGGGATGGGTATGGGTAAAAAGTTACACCCATTGGTGGGTGACGAGTGCGTGGCGGGTGAGAAAAAAAATACGGGTTTAGGTGACGAGTTTGATAAACCCATACCCATTACCCACGGGTGCCATCCCTATAAAAGAAGATACGTGGAACAATGTTAAACACAAGATATTTGCAGGTGTAAAAAAACGCACAAACACACACAAAACCCACCCAAAAAAACACACAAAACCCTAACCCCAAATCAACAACCAAAAATGTCTGAAATGGCACCAGCTCACAGCTGGAGATCCAGTACCAGAATCCACAATCCACCGCCACATCTGGCCGGATTCCGGTTAGATAGTTCTCCCATTGCTATTATCTGTCTATTGGATTTGAAGAATATGGGCAAGGAACTTTTTCTTGACCCCTCAGTTCAAGCAAACTTATACCAACTTCTCAATGGCTGCTTATTCCTAAAGATGAAGAGCCCCAATTTTCCGATACTTATGAATATCTTATCTACACACCACGCTCCAAGAGCTTCATATGCTGAAGTGGACTCAATCAGGAGGAAGCTCAAATGGGAAGCAAGTATCTTATATTGGAAAAGGTATGGGCCTACTAAAACCATTGTTGAAACAATATCTCAGTTGTCTGTGGGGTATTATACCCTCACATCCTTTCAGTTGCAAGAAACGATAATATTAAGCTTAACTGGCACCTCACTAAATGCCGCTCAACTCGAACCAACTTCTGGAAGGGTTTATGTAAGGCCCGTCTTGATTGTAAGTCTCTAAAGAAAGCCAGGTCCAATGTGAAAGCCTGTAAAAAGGATTTTGAGTTGAAGGTGCTTAACTTCAACGAGGAGGTTGAGGATACGGGAGTTGATTCCCTTCTTCCCACTCGCCACTTGTCTGTGGCATTTGTTAATGCCGAAAAAGCACTAATGGTGGCAAAATGAGACCTCCGTGATGAAGTTTATAGGATTAGAAAAGCAAATGTGGAAGTGTTTGATAACTTACTTGGTAGAAGGACTGTTTTGCAACCAGCCCCTCGTCTCGAGTGGTCACTCTTAAGGACTCAAACTGAGCTTGCCCTTCGTGATGAAGAGGACGAGCTTGAAGCAGATGATGCATTCTCGCAACAAGGATCATTTACGTCTTCCAGTTTGATTTCTCCCAAGGTAAAGTTTCCAAAAACAAATGATATTTTAGTTTTGTTCTTTATTCTCATGTGTTTGGAACTGCTAATTTTATGTGATGTTGAATCTAGGCATCTTTTTAAAGTGTGTTTCGATTTCCATTTTATATAGTAGTGGTATTTTAAGAATTAGAATTAACTATTTGGATAGATTAATTAAAACAGTGGCGTAGATTAATACTTGAGACTAATCTTATATTCCTATTTCAAATGCAACTTAAAAGAACAATGTAGATCGCTAACAAACACAAAATATTTTTAGCGTGGTGTGTAGATAAGATATTCATATGTATCAGAAAATTGGGGCTCTTTATCTTCAGGAATAAGCAGCCATAGGGGAAGTTGATACAAGTTTGCTTGAACTGACGGGTCAAGAAAAAGTTCGCTGCCTGATTCGTCTGATATAGTATATATAAAATACTACTAGGCAAATATGCAAATTCTAACCGAATGCCCTTAACCAAGGGAAAA
>BQNB010214137.1:0-10015 GCA_026074375.1 Tanacetum coccineum
GTATTTTAGTACATTTTTTTTCACCATCTATTAGTACAATATCTCGAAAATAACTTACATGTCGTGGTACAATATCTCAAAAATAATTGATGCGTCGTGGTACAATATCTCGAAAGTAACTGATGCGTGGTGGTACAATATCTCGAAAATAACTTAGATGTCGTGGTACAATATTTCAAAAATAATTGATGCGTCGTGGTATAATATCTCGAAAGTAACTGATGCGTCGTGGTACAATATCTCGAAAATAACTGATGCGTCGTGGTACAATATCTCGAAAATAACTGATGCGTCGTGGTATAATATCTCGAAAATAACTGATGCGTAGTGGTACAATATCTCAAAAATAACTGATGCGTCGTGGTACAATATCTCGAAAATATCTGATGTGTCGTGGTACAATATCTCGAAAATAACTGATGAGTCGTGGTACAATATCTCGAAAATAACTGATGCTTCGTGATGCAATATTTCAAAGTGGTGATGACGTTGGGTTTTTTTTATATGAATGGTGATTGGGTTTTTTTTATATGAATGATGATGAGATTGAAATTTTTAACTGGTTAATAATAGATCTTTGTTTTTTTAGAGATGATGAAAGAAAGAAGTTTTGTTTTTAGTGTTGTGTGAGAATGACAATTTAGAATTAATTAAAAAGTAATAATTTAAATGTCTATAATATCTTTATGTGTTTATTAGTTATATTAATTTTGTTTAATTAATAACTTGCCACATGTTGCATGTTTATTGGGTCTTATGAGTTCTTATTTTTACAACTTTAAAAAATCTCTCATTTGAACTCAATTATATATATATATATATATATATATATATATATATATATATATATATATATATATATATATATATATATATATATATATATATATATATATATATATATATAGGGGACCGTTCTTTGCAGAACCACTTTTTTGTACAGAACCACTTTAAACCAATCATAATTTAGTTATATTAAATATCTTTTTTTTAATTAAAAGGGTATAATAGGAAAAACACATTTTGACTTTTTTTGAATTTTTTTAATTAGAAAAACGTTTTTTAAAACCCGTTAATTTTCGGAATTATTTTTTTAATTTTTTTCCCCAGCATACAAGTTTTTTTTTTAAATAAGGTGCATATGTGTTTTTTTTATATTATAATTTACATGCGTTTCTTGCGTACAATTTTTAACTATGAAACTGGTTTTTGTCTAAAATGGTAATTGCACGTGTTTCTAACATACATTATCTTCGAAAATTTATAACAAAAAACATAAACATATACATGTAATATCTAAATTTATAACAAAGCAAAAAAACATAAATACAATACACAAGATTTGATATCAAATAAAATACAATTCAAATACAAATGTATATTGTTAAATATAGATGCACTCTTCGAAGAACATGTGTGCACTCTTCGAAGAACATGCGTGCACGCTTGATCAAATCCGTTAGAACATATGAGTACCCTCCAAGAACATATGTGCACGTTGCACTTGCTCGTCAAATTCATGGAGTAGAACATATGTGCATGCCTTCCAAAAAGGTGTATATTTGCGGGGAACATATAAACTTCATAATTAAAGCACCTGTCTCGAAAGAATAAAAAGCAACCAATTAGTAAATGAGTTTTTAGTCATAACAACTACTGTAGTATAACATGTATGGAATATCTTTATTTATATCAAGTATATGATGCAAAACAAAGACATTAAAACATTACACACTAAATAAACATTACACACTGAAGATAACGACAGATACAATTAATATATAACAAAAACACGTACTTACACAATACTAATCCTAGGAGCATAATAGAATTAAGGATACATGAATAACATAAGACTATAACTGAAACTGATAAACAACAAAGTATGCTTCAACTGATTCTAATTCATACACATAGCATGCTTAGTTGTTTTACTATCAGTTAAAAAAAGTGTAAGTACAAATATTCTGAATTAACAATACCTAAGACTATAATAGATTACAAATGCGTGGAAACTAAAACAAAACAAACCAATCATATACGCACAAAACAAACCAATCATATACGCACAAAACAAAACATATATGCACACCCTTTCCTTTTCATCGAAGTGTGCTTTTATCAATTTAAAATAGTCATGAACAAACATGCTAAAAGAAAAATAGTTAGCGAGTTACACTTACACCTTGTAGAAATTGACCCCTACCCAAGACATATATGATAGATGCACAATATTAACCTCAAACATTTCTGCACATGTGACATTGTTTATGATTATTGATACCATTCATTCTCATCATGTACCTACAAACATGATTATATACCCAAAAAGATTCAAGTACTGTATTGATAATTCATTTAATAACACCACGTCCCCACCCAAGAAACAAAACCAAAATAAGAATAAAAAACAATACAAACCTCCACCAGTGTTGTTAATCCGATCAGTTTACAAATTTTAGTCATATAATTGATATCAAGATCTTGTAAAATAGCGGCGATTAACAAAACTGCATCAACACCTTCAGCTCGAGCATAATATATTTGCCTATTTGATATCAAGTTCTTGTAAAAGAGAATTAGTGACGGTTCATGAGTGGTGGTGGTGTTCAATCGTTTGTTCAAGCAGTTAATTTTATTGTTTGCAAGCCGTTGTGAAAAATGCTATGTTTGCAAACAATACAGTTAAGTTTTAACAACGAAATAAGAACGTAAAAAACATGAAAAAAGTAAAAAAAAGGTTTGTCCAAAGTATATCAAAGTCGATTGTGACATCCGTGATTTAATCAGGTTAGTGATACCTTTGGAAATGGCTAAGAGTTCATTTTGTGTGATTTCTTGTATGCTATGTGTTATATATGTGTGCTAAGTGGTTTGAATAGGTGCATGATATCATTTTGAGGTGTATGATCATCTCATTTTGGGTGCGTTTGTGTTTGGTGATGAGTATTTCATCTGTTCACGTATAGTGATAATAGAAAGGAATGACGTATTGCATGCAATGCTACGTCAATAGTTGGATGATTTTGTGTTAAGCGTTTATAGGAAATGTATCATGTTGGAAATAAGTGAAGTGAGTGAAATTTGGATATTTATAGTAGACTTTCAAAATATTGAAAGTGAAATGTGAAATGAAAAGTTATTTTTAGAAAGTTTAGTAAGTAGCGTTTATGTAAAGAGGATTACCCAAATTAGCGTATATTTTTATGGAAATTTAAGGTAATGTAAATTATAATGTAAGTAATAATTTAAAATAATAATAATAATAATAAATATATGTATGTATATATAAATCGGCCTAAGAAAGGAAAAAAGAAAAGAAAAAGGACTTTGGGCCTTATTTAGAGGAGTTTTAGTAGGATTAGGATGCTAGTTAATTAGATAGGTTATCCCTGGCCAATAAGATCCAAAAACCACCTACCTCAATATTCAGCCCCCACAACCTATTGTGTCGACTCTCACCTCCCTAAGAACAAGAACACCAGAATCGTGATCAAGAAGTAACCAAAATCGGTGATAGGGGGATCAAGAAGCTCAGAGTAAGTATGCTTAACTTAGTTTAGAATTATGTAATCAAGATAACAAGACTTCGATGCGAGGTGTGCGAGCGGAGGACGGTAACATTAAATACAAAATTATATAAGAAGATTTATAAAGAAATGGTGATTAGGGTTAGTTTTAGTGATATTGTTCATGCATGATGCATGTAAGGGTATGTCATTCGAACATCGATTTAGGTTTGCAAATAATGGTCTGAGTTAAACGATGATATCTAGATGTTAGAGACAGTTTGGAATTATGATATAAAGCGCCTAAATTGGTAGTTCAAAGAGTCTATTTTTTCAAAAAGTCCCAGCCTCGAATGAGTTTTGAATTTTTTTTGGAAGTTGGTTACAAGAAAATTTTGTCAAAACAGTGAATACGGGGGGTCAGAATAGGTCATGTTATATGAGGGAAACCCTAACTTAAAAGTGGAATTAGGCATAGCCATCAACATTGGTATAAATTCAATATATATATAAAGAAATGCTAGACGTGATATTCCTGATTTGTATGATCTAAGTTTGGTAATTAGGGCCAAACATTTTTAGTGTGCAATCATATCCGAAAAATTGGGACCGATTTGTGAAGATGGATTTTAGTTGGGGTAAGTGCACATGTAATGAGCACCTTTGGAATTCACAAGTGTTGTTTAGTAAACTCATAAATGAACTTAGGAGATTTTTGGTAAAAATTATAAAAGGACAGCAAAAGGTGAGGTGTTTTTGGAAGAAGAAGTAAAAGAAACACTCAAATTCTGGCAAACTTCTGAATAAATTGTAGTTGACTAGTGTAATGTGTTAATGAAGTGGTTAAGGTTGGGCATGGTGTCGGGATGACCCATGATGGTTAATCAAACCCTTAAACATCCATCATATGTGTCTTACATGGACTAGAGCTTTTAGCTTGGTCGTATGTAACCGTGTTAATTTGTTTATATAGTTGCGTTGATATGTAGTGAAATTTGAAGCTCTATTTGAGCATATTCATGGATTTACATAGTCCCACATTTTAAATTGCGTTTTAAACTATGGGATTGAAATGATGCAGGTGTTTGAAATAGTTTTTAAAATTTATGTGATTATGTGTTATAGTGTAAATGCATGGATTAATAATGTGACCTGATAGCGTTATGTGCTACAATGTTATGTGATTTGATAATGATGAGTTTACTAGTCCATGAGGTTACTTGTGGGAATCCATAGCTTAATTAGTAGAAGGTATTGTGGCCTTAGTCAGAGGGTTACAATGCGGTATCCATGGCCTTAGCTATAAGGGAAAATATTTGGATTACTCCAAGAAGCGATTGAGGTCGTCTGCTTGGTGTTTGAAGTGATAGATTGATTAAATTGCCATGTTAGCCTTGTTATTTAGCATAATTGCCAAGACGAAAGTATTGTTTTATAATCCCAGTAATTCGTAAATGAATTTATGAAAATAGATGTGGAATATGTGTGTACTGAAAACCTATGAATACTCACCACCGATGGATGACATATAAGCAACATTTTTAGGTATTCAGCATATTGAGGTTAAAGTTAGGAAAAGTGCAAGAGTGTGAGAGCGCGTGTAGGGAATCTGGAGCGAGCGCTGTGCGACGAGTTTCTGAGAGCGAGGAGATTTTGTATATTTGTTTTGAGGATTAATAATTTTTGAAATGTCAAGGAAGAACGTTGACATGAATTGCCTTCATTTCAATGTCAGGTACGCCTTCTTGGATTTTTATGATTGTTTTGGGTATTTTCCATCATGCACTGCATGTCTATACCCTTGTATTTTAATTTGCATGTTTTAGTATCATTCATTCTCTATATAGAACGCCAATAGTGTTGTGATGATTCCCTATCTCGTCCGTCGGCGCCTCGTCATTTTTGCCTAGTTGTCGGTTGTGATAGATTGGTATCAGAAAAAAGCCAAAGGTATAGAGAGGTAGGTGGTTGAGCCTAGACTATAACCTAGGGGTCCTTCATGTAGATGTATTTAAGGCTTAAGTGTTTGATGCTATAACTGCTATGCTTTCCCTCTATTTTTGCATAGCTTATATATCTTGTATTTTGCTAAGTTGTCATTTAGTTATTTTGCCTGCCATTATCTGATATGATATGTATTACTTTCTAGTATTTTAAGGCTAGTTTTTTCTTTTTCCCCCACCCACTAAAAGTTCGTTGGGGGAACCGTTTTTCCTCCCCCCAAATAGACTTATTAAGCGTTATAGGGAGCCTCTTATGGAACCGAAGGAGATAGGATAGTTGGTCGTTTGTGGGATTCGCGTAATAGGGCTGGACCCGTGGAGTTGGGTGATTCTTGTGGAGGCAAAGTTAACACATGCGAAGGCCCACCCCCCCAGCATAATTTTATTTCCCGACGATTACCTAGCTATGTCGTTCTCTCTGCTTATTCTTATGTTTTCTTTTCACTCTTTAAGCAATTTACATTCTCATATTTGATCTCTTCTTATATTTCTAATTTTGAGCTACAAACATTAGCCAAGTAGTTACGACTTCTTTCTCTATATCTACGAGCGCGTCTTATTAATTGAGAATCTAACAGTTCATCAAATGTGACTTCTATTTCTCAGAGCCGATGCTCACATTGATGGTATGTATCTATTACCTATGTCTATATTAGCCGACATTGTCTGAGATTTCAGATTAATCCTGACATAATATATATAATATAGATTAACAAATATAGTATTACTTATCTTGTAGACATTAGAGAGCTTGCTCAGACAAACACTTTGATTCTTCTGTAGCATCGCCTCCATACACACGTGTTTATCTCATTACGGTGCCACGTTGGTGTTCAAAGCGCGCGTAATGTGCGAGCAATACATTCGCAGTGGAGAGTAGGCGCACACTTGCAATTTTTGCGTTACTCTCAATTTTACACTCGTCTGCACTGTCACTCAAAAGTATATGACTTGATCATTATGCATCATTCAAAATTCATGTCGCGATATAGCTAACCTCGCCGTTTCACACACCACTTTTTGAGTTCTCTGTGATAACACAAACTGGGGACACACAGCATGATGTGTCAACCCAACAAAGCTAATATACGATATCAGCGCTCTACTTCTCTTCTAATCATAAAATTGAGTCTGGATTATCCTATATTTTCTCAACACAACATCAACACAACAAGTGGTAGAAGTATGTCATAATACACAACAATCAGCTACCGTCACTCACATGTGTAGTGAGCACACAAACTTGGATGAGCATTCTCACTATTTAACAACAAACGCATGTTATTCACTTTCGATGTAGAGAGCAGACGAGGAGGAGAGTGAGATCACTCTCATACAGAGGTTCATAGTTAGTAAGGATTTGTATATATTTTTTCAGTTGACGTGGCAGCGGTCACTAGGAGGGATGAGGTGGGCTGAGGGGTCTAGATACTCATGCGTAGTTTAAGAGAAGGTGAGTACAACGTAAGTAGGAGGATGGGTAAAGTGACAAGAGACAAAGAGTGGTGTGAGGTGTGTACCGCGGGATGCGTCTTTACAGGCTAGTCACAGAATTGGGTAGAGGTATATTTGCATAACGATTCTCTGGGTAGTGGTGGGTCAGAGGGTGGAGAGATACCAGTACACACACACACACACACACAACACATATAGACTGTATGTGGTGGGGGAGGGAGAATTCGAGTGACAGTACGCTAGCGAGCGAGAGTTCTTTCTTAGTTTTATTTTGATTTTAGTATATTTCTTTTTTTGATATGTGTATTCATGATAAGGATGGTGGTATGGGTATAGAATTATTCTCTTACCCTAATTGGAAGATATGTTAAATTGAGTTTTATTTTTCTTATTGAAATCACTATAAAATATACTTAGGTACCAAAATGCCAAGCGAATACCAACAAGATTATCAGAAAACACTTGCTTACGCTTCAAAAATCTACAATGATCCTAACATGTCCGAGGAACTCAAGGAAATCTACAAGGCCCTTGAAAGTAGGTACGTTCACGAGGGGAGAACAATTGACCCCACTTTCTATCAAGACTTAAGTCAATAATCCTTAGCCAAATTCACTAGAATAAGTTTTGATTGCCTACTCTCTCTAGATGAACAAATATGTCCTAGGTTTATCAGGGAATTTTACAAAACCCTACGCCTTGATAGAAACCTAAATGATAACCATATTTTCATTCAATTTGTCATCAATGAATATGAATTCAACATCTCCCTAGACTAATTTTCCGAGCTAACCTCTTTACCAAATCAAGGCATATGTCTTTACTCTGATGCTTGGTCTCTTGATTAACTTGAAAATACCTTAGAGCAAAATCCTCCCTACAACTCAACCCTCCCTTCTCTTGAAGACATCCAATTTTAGATTCATCAAAGAACCATATTTGAGAAACAAACCAAACATAGAACAATACAAAAATTACCAAACCAAATCAAAACAAATGAACTCCTTGAACACTTGAAACCTTGTGAGCTTGTCATTAAGTAAAATGTTTATGCAGCCATAGGAACTAGAGACCATGTTCAAGCATCAATTGCTTTGATGTTGTATTGCCTAGAGAGTGGGAGATCATACAACCTTGCCTACTTTATCATCATGAAAATGTATTACTTTAGAGATCGAGTTGATAAAGTCTACCATATGGTATGATTTTAACTCGTATCTTTAAGAATCTTAAGGCAAGCCTTGAGGATCACCCTTTTGATAACCGTTACATTCTTTTCCCTAGTAGAATGTCATCCCTTAAGGCAAAACAACCCAAAAAGCCACCTCCCAAGAGAACTAGGAATATAGGAAAGTCTAAGCGTGCCTAATTACCGTCCTCCTCCTTATCTGATTCACCCCCTCAGATAATGGAGACTTGGCTAGTACTAAGCTTTCCCCTAGGTCTTACTATAGGGCTCTCTCCGTTCATGAAAACATGTCAAACGAGCAAAGGGAGACAAGATGGATGTTCAAGAACATGGCTCGGGCACTACACAAGTTCGTAAAAATGTTGAAGAAGGGATCTCGTTGATGGAATGTGATCTATGAACAAATTGTTTTATTTAACTATCGCATGCTTGAATTATTAACTTATTTGTTAATTTTCATGCTTGTAGGATGTTAAACTATGCTACTTAGTTCCTTTGTTTATGTTTGCTGGATAATTTAGCTTGGTAATGATTTTAGATTATGAATTATGATGTTTGCATGTTGTTTAGTTTGAGTTTTGGTTGCAAAAACTAGGTTCTGGTCATTTTGCAGGTGTTCATGGATCTACGGATCTCCTTACCCAAGATCCATACATTGTTATGGTAGATCTGTGTATCCCAAGACCAGGTACCAAAATTCAAAATTTATCAGTATTTAACTTTTTCCACTTTATCTTATAATCATGCTATATGATCCTATGTGAGATTTTAAACCTTAGGATATATCACAACTTCTATATAATCTAAGAACCATTATATAAAACACTTCACCTCTTCCACCATATAATAATCACCCTCAAACTCATTTTTCTTCACATTTCTTGCAAATTTTGCACACACACTTCACTAGCTCATCAACGACACATTCACCCAACTTCAAGAGAAAAACTGCAAGAATAAGTGTCAAGCCTTCTACCTATGTTAAGGAACACCAAAATGAAAGAACACCATCTCCACCTCCAAGAAAGAAATCTCTTTCACCACCAAATGCACCATCAAAATCAACCTCTAGTAGGAGCACATATTACACCTCATCATCTCCAAGTGAGTCACCAACACCAACTCACGTTTTTTCCTCCACCTAAATTAAGATTTGTCATCCCAATAAAGCTTGAACCTTAAGAACTTCCAATACAAATTTTATCACCTCATGACCCATATGTGTCAACTGTGGATAACTGGCTACTAGGCTTTCAAATCTATCACCGCCACCTCGTGTATCTTGACCACCACCCAGATTTGGACATTCGCCACCTGGATTTGAACATCCACCGCCACCTCAACCAGTGTTTATTAACATCAACAACAATTCACCTCAACTAAAAAACCATCAAAACCTACCACAAAACCTAAGAAATCAATATTTTCCTAACCCTCCAAACAACATCTTCATACATCCAAATGACATGCCTCACCTTCACAACATGTTTTGCCAATGTTGTAGCACCACTAGGCATGAAATCCACATGCTTTAAAACCGAGTCAACTACATGTTTTCCTACATCCGACACCACCTTGGATCTTCATCCAACCTACCATACTTTCTGCACTAACCACCTTGATGTTTTGTCAACCCTACGGATTATATGATAGAAATAAATGCATCCCAAGATTTAGAATTTTTAGTTGTTTTTCTTTTTCTAGTTTATTTTAAATTTTTCTAGTTGTCATCTTTTTATTTTGTTTTGGCTAAATGCCAAATTTTATGTTTTTGCTCTTATAATAGAATTAACATTATTAATTGTTATGTTGTGATGATGATGGTTGTTTATTGCTTATATATATGCATGTGTTGTTAG
>BQNB010214138.1:0-10015 GCA_026074375.1 Tanacetum coccineum
CACTTAGAGAAGAAGCACAAACATCACATCAATGGATTGTCAGCTTGGCAATCCGTGTGAGTTAAATATGATCCAAGGGTGGAGAATTGTGATCCAATCATTGAGAGAATCCAATGGTAGAGATTAGAAGGAGCGTAGGATGCAAGCAACAGCCTAGAAGCTTCTTCAACTGGCTATAAAAAGCCCACACCTCTCACACACATCTATCTTTTTTTCTTCTAGTTTAGGTTTTAGCTTTTTAATAGCTTATTGTAATTTACTTTTAAAATCAGTTGTAATCTCTTTCAGAAATGTAATCAATCCTTTTTTAGTTAATGAAATCTACTTTTTCCTATTAATCATTTGTGATAAGCTCTCAATTTACTCATAGTGTTTATGTTATGACTCATAAGCTCTCAATAAGCTCATTTCAGCTCTCTAAGTCTCTAAGCTTATATTGAGCTTAAATCAGTCTTAATTAATACGTAAATCCTAAACTCAGCTTAATTACTTTTGTTATATGGACTTAAAAGCTTTTGGAAGGTAAGCCAATCATGGAAGGGCTCACAAGGACTTAACTGGCTTATCTTTGATAAGCCAGAGCTGTAGATAAGCTCTAAGAGCCTATAAGCTTCTGTTAAGCTGAAGCCTTTTGTAAGTTTCCTATTTACTTTACTTGTCTTTATTTCCTAGCTTTAAAATTTCTTAGTAGTTTACTATTTGCTTAATCTGCTTAATATCTAACTTATTTATGCTTATTACTGTTAGTTTGAGCTTAATTTCATTTTGGAGCTTATTTAACTTGGCTATGCACCAGGGGAGCTTTTTCCTCTAATGATTTCTTTGAAATTTTGATCCAAGCTTCATTGAGCTTGGATCTTGCTTGTGTTTGTTTAAAACTCATTTAATAGGAGTGTGTTGTGCATGATTGCCACAAAGGTATCCTGCACTTTTGTTTGCTACTTGTCGATTACATCAGCAGTAGTAACATCAGTTACTACTGCTGACTTTTCTAGTATCATTTAGGTAAGTTAATGTAGGATTTAGGATCTAAATTTCAGCTAGCTTATAACTCACATATAGCTTAATATAGTTTAAATCTCATTTTTCATTTTTTAGCTTAATTCTAGTTTGCATTAGCTTCTAAAAGTCATCAAAAATCTTTAAAAAATCAAAAACAGTAGTAACTAGTTTTAGGATTTAATCTTAGATTACTAGCTTATAGCTTAGGTTTTTATAACTTGGATACTTAGCTTATATATAGGTTAAATAGTTTTCAAAAGCTTAGGGATTAGTTTAGCTTATTGTGCATTTTAGCTTATAGAGTCTTTGAGCCTTTTGAATTGCTTCCTGAGTTTGCTACTTTGTTCATCAATTTCAGTTAGTTCAAAATGATTTTAGTTAATATAGCTTTTCATTTTTAGCTTATATTCATCACAAGCTACCTGGAACATCTCTTGGTTTTAAATTTGAGTTTAAATTAAGCTTTGTACAAGCTTTTTAGTCCAAACAAGCAATTTTGAGCTTAAAAGCTCACTTACTGCATCAGCTTATTTCACAAGCTCTTTTAGAGCTTAATATTGGTTTTCAGCTTATACTCCTTTCATTAAAGTTGTTCAAAAAAGTGAGTTTTATAAGTTCCAGCTTTTGGTTTTCAAAAATAAAAAAATTTCAAAAAAATGGGGTGTTGCCAGTTTTGAACCCGTGACCTCTTGCTTGCATACCCAACGTGTTAACCAAGTGTGCTACATTAGCTCATCCACTCATACCTTGCACCATTTAATAGATAACCTTGTTTTATTTTTCTTTTTAGTTTAATAAGCCGTAGCTTATTAGGCTTAATTTAGGGCTTATTTGTTTAGCTTCTTCATAGTTCTTATTTTTCTTAAGTCCCTGTTAGCATTTAGGATTTTCCCTGAATTTTTCACATTTTTCCATTAAGTAGATTATTTTTAATCATTTTTCTTAGGATTTAATTTTCGAAAAATCATAAAAAATAGAAAAAAGTTTCAGAAAAATACAAAAAAATAGTTTTTAGTTTTATAAAAATTACTTTTAGGTTTCCATTCAGAAAAATCATTTTTACACCTTTTAGATTTTAATTTTCATTTTTGAGCTTTTATTTTTAATTTTAAAAATAGGATTTTAATTTTAAAAATAGTTAAAAATAGTTTTCTGAGTTTTTATGTTATTTTAGACTTTTCTAAGTTTAAAAATCATTTTTCTTAATTTTTAGGACTTAATTTGCTATTTTTTAGGATTTAATTAGATTAAAATAGTTTTTAATTCATAATAAATTCAAAAATAATCAAAAAAATATTTTTCTTTTTCTTAAAATTTTATTTAGTCTTATTTTAGGTTTAGAAATTTTGTTTGCATTTTTAGGAGTTAATTTTAATGTACTTGCTTATTTGTCGCGTTTTATTTGTTCCCGTTAATTATCTTAGTTCATTAATTGCTTTTTAATTGCTTATTTTAATTGTGTTTTTAATTGGTAGTTATAGATAATCAAAAATATCTTTTCTCTCATTCAAATCATAATCCAAACTAAGGCGTGGTTTCAATTTCACAAGTCGTTGGGGAAACGACCCGGGAAAGCATACTTCCCGGTTAAATATACGTATTATATTATATATATCTTTTAAGAGTGAAAATTCCTCAAGGGAGACTTTGGGAAACTTTCTTAATTGCTCTTTTGGATTTTCTTATATATTGTATTATATATATTATGTATAGAAATACATGAATCAACAAGTCTAACACTTCTGACATCTAGGGGAGCCACGCTGGCAATCCCAACATTTCTCATTGGCTATAAGGACATGGAAGACATTAGACGGCTAAGATCAAATTGATTGAAAGGTGGTTATGGATTAAAGGTTGAGATCAAAAGCTGAGGAGCGTCTCTTGGACCTAGAACATTCCTTCGCCACCTATAAATAATAGAGAAGATCACTCAGAGCAAGGCAACTAGGAGTAGGAGTAGTATAGTTCTTATTTTCAGCTTATTTCAATCTTATTGTCTTTCCTTTTATAAGTAATGTAATTCAAGTTTGTTTAATAAAATGCAAGTTTTATTTAAATTTGTATTATTTACCTTGCAATCTACTTTTATGCTTTAAATTTGCTTTAAAATAAAGGTTATGTTAGATATGAGTAAAAGACTCGGTCACCCCGTTTATTTATTGTTTATAATAGTCCAAAATCCAAGAGTTTCTGATGTGAGATCCAAGAACCTTCAAGTGATGTTGGAAGAAGGTTGATGAAGAATCCAAAAAAGAAAATGAAGCAATGATCAAGAGACGGAAGATAATGTTAAACAGCACTAACAATGTAGAATGCTGATAGCATTAAATTGAGGTTAATGCTTGTTGGTGGAAAAACGGCAATGAACTTCCTTTTAATCCAAATATGCCTGCTTTGGAAGATTATAGCATATTTGACTTCTAAGTGACGATAAAGATGTGTGCTGAGGGCTAAAGGAACAATTTGGATACAACATCCACGTCTTAGTACTATTTCATCTACAAGAATTCATAAAGATATCCTCTTGATCAATGTGATTTAGAGATTTGCAATCAGGTTACAAAATAAGAAGGATGTAAGAGGAATTTGGAGGTACTTGGCGGGGTTTGTTAGTATATTCAACAAAGAACAAACATTAAAGACTTCAAAACTGCTTCTAGCTTGCTTTTTATAACATGAGGGAATCCAAAAAGGTAATTCATGCATTGAAGAATCCAAGCTGGATAGAGGCTATGCAGGAAGAGCTTCTACAATTCAAGTTACAAGAAGTTTGGACTTTAGTGGATTTACCAATTAGAAAAAGGGCTATAGGCTCTAAATGGATTTTCAGGAATAAAAATAATGAAAGGAGAATTGTGATAAGAAATAAAGCAAGATTGGTTGCTCAAGGGTACACACAAGAAGAAATGATTGACTATGATGAAGTCTTTGCCCCTGTTGCAAGAATTGAAACAATTAGGCTATTTTTAGCTTATGCTTCATTTAAAGATTTTGTGGTGTATCAAATGGATGTAAAAAGTGTTTTTCTCTATGGGAAGATTGAAAAAGAGGTGTATGTTTGTCAACCACCAGGATTTGAAGATCCAGACTTTCCTGATAGAGTATACAAGGTTGAAAAAGCACTATATGGACTAGATCAAGCTCCTAGAGATTGGTATGAAACCTTGTCGACATATCTGTTAGACAATGGGTTTCAAAGAGGGAAAATTGACAAGACCTTATTCATCAAAAGGTACAAAGGTGATATTTTGCTAGTTCAAGTTTATGTAGATGATATCATCTTTGGTTCAACAAAGAAGGAGCTATGCATTGCATTTGAAAAGTTGATGCATGAGAAATTTCAGATGAGTTCTATGGGAGAACTTACATTCTTCTTGGGATTACAAGTGAAGTAGAAGAAGGATGACATATTTATTAGTCAAGATAAATATGTTGAAGAAATTTTAAAGAAATTTAAGTTTACAGAAGTCAAGACTGCAAGCACACCAATGGAAACTCAAAAGCCTCTGCTCAAGGATGAAAATGGTGAAGAAGTAGATGTTCATATGTATAGGTCAATGATTGGTTCATTGATGTATCTTACATCTTCAAGAACTGACATCATGTTTACAGTGTGTGCTTGTGCTAAATACCAAGTCAATCCAAGTTTTCTCATCTTCATGACTGTGATAGGATTTTTAGCGTACTTAAATGGTACAACAAAATATTGGGCTCTTTAGTATCTAAAGATTTTCTCCTCTTAATTTGGTAGGGCATAACACTTGATAGTGATTATGCTAGAGCAAGCTTGGATAAGGAAGTTAACACCAGGAGGTTGTCACAATTCCTTTGATGTAGATTAATAATCAGGCAGTGGCAAAGAAATAGAGGAAAGTGGTTGCAAATATTCCATTACAGAAAGTTGAATATGTGGTTGCTCAAGTTGCTATGGACAAGTTCTTTAGATTTAGATTCAACTACTTGATTATGGGTATATTTTATGCATACCAAGATCTTTTTGAAATAACCATTACTATTTATATAAATTAAAAATCTGTTTTCATTCAAAAACAATGCATATAGAGATCTACATCATTTTATTAGAGATTGCATGAAAAGTATTGATTAAAATGGTCAAAATCCATACCTGACAAGAATGTTGCAGATTTGCTTACAAATGAATTTTGATGTTGTAAGTAGATTTCAGTATTGAGTGTTAGTATTGAATGTGAATCTTTAAGGTCTTTGCATTTCTTATGTTTTTGTAGAGTTTTGTATGTAATGGTAGTGTTATTCATATCATTAAAAGTTTTTGATGTTAAGTATAATTAGTATGCTGGTTATACTTAAGAGACTGCTAGTTCTATGTTAGTTATACTGTAAGCTGTTAGTATAATTAATACTGTGATAAATGTGAACAATTGCTATGGTTGTGTTTTCTTGTTTTTAGACTACATTGCAAGAAAAGCAAAGGAAAAGTGTAAGTATTGATGATGGAAAAGCTGTTTGGAATGAAATTGGAGTTAATACTGGTCACTCAAAGTTAATGTTGCTAGGCATAACTTACTACTGCTAGTTCTAAGTTAATGCTTCTAGGCATAACTTACTACTGATGGGTTACTACTAGGTTTAAGTTACAGCTGTTAAGGGTATTTTCATAAATACTTTGATTAAGGGTTTCAATCTATCCTTAAATCAATTTCACTCTTTCAAATACTCTCTAATCACAAACTCTAACTCAATTTTAGCATCCATTATCAATACCCAACACAAATGGAGAATCTAAAGTTTGCAGATACTCATAATTTGGTCGCATTTTTGTCTAAACCCGCAGAGAGTGAAGGGTTTGAACAAATTGTGGATTTTCTGAATGCAAACCCTATAAAGTATGCACTAACCATTAATCCTACTATATATATTTCATGCATTGAACAGTTTTGGTCTACTGTCAAGGCCAAAACTATTAATGGGGAAGTTCAGTTACATGCCCTAGTTGATGGTAAGAAGATAATTATCACTGAATCTTCTGTTAGAAGAGATCTACAACTGGAAGATGCTGAAGGTATCGACTGTTTACCAAACTCTACCATTTTTGAAGAACTTACAAGGATGAGGTATGAGAAGATTTCACAAAAGCTAACTTTCTATAAGCCATTCTTCTCCCCACAATGGAAATTTCTGATTCATACTACTTTATAACGTCTAAGTGCAAAGACTACTGCATGGAATGAATTTAGTAGTAATATGGCATCTGCTATTATCTATTTAGCAACAAATTAGATGTTCAATTTTTCAAAATACATTTTTGAAAGCATGGTTAGAAACTTGGATAATTTGTCTGGGAAGTTTTTGATGTATCCAAGGTTTGTACAAGTGTTTTTGGATCAATAACTTGATGGGATGCCAACTCACAAGAGAATTTATATTGCACCCTCTCACACTAAGAAGATTTTTGGAAATATGAGAAGGGTAGGCAAAGGTTTTTTTGGTAGAGTAACACCTTTATTTCCAACAATGGTGGTACAAAACCAATCGGAATTGGGTGAAGGTTCAGCAATGCCCACTGATCCCCATCACACACCTACTATTATTCAACCATCTACTCAACCTTAAAAGACACAAAAGCCTAGGAAGCCTAAGAGAAAGGACACTCAGGTACCTCAGCCTAGTGATCTAAGTGAAATGTAGCAGATGAGGCTTGTCATAAGGAGTTGGGTGACGTTTATAGTGAGTGGCGCAACTACTGTTCTAGCTTTGAAGCAGAGCAGGACAGTAGGTAAACATAACTAAGACCCAAATCCAAGGCTAACACCTAATGTATTAGTTCCTTAGGAACTACTTCAAGTGTCAAGCGGTCCCGATGGTGCAAGAAACATGGGGGATACTATTGCTCAAAATGTATTTGAGAATGTATCTAAACTTTCTAATGATTCACTGGTCGCAAGTGTTACACACTTCGAATTGATAGGATAGACTTAAACTTAATGGAATTGATTTGGAACTATGTACCACTATACAAAACCTGAGTTCTTCGATTTGGAGAAAGACAAGACCTCTCAAATAATGATGATATCTAGTTTGAAAAGGAGGATTTAAGGAAGCTTGAAAAGAAAGAAGTTCAAGAACTCATAGCTGATAAGATTATACAAAGTTTGGTTTAAGTGCAGGGTAGATCCTTGGTGATGAATAAAAATTTGGGTGACGGGTGCATCCAAACAGGGGAGGAGGATTAATGCTATTGATGCAGATGAAGACATTACCCTGGTTAATGAGATGTTTGATGTGAATGCTTTAAATGGTGAGGATGGTGTTTTTTGCAGGGAAAACAGAAACGTGTTGTTGAGAAATGTAGTTGATGACCTGATTCAGGTAAGTAGTTACTGCCGCACAAAAAACGCAAAACTAGTTAACAATAACTACTGAAGGAACTTACTTTGGCATCCTCAAGTACTTGAAGCCTATTTTAAAAACTTCAAAACCCAAGGTTTGAATGGAATTGAAGGAATTGAAAGGTGTCTTGGTTTATACGAAGAGCTGGGTGAGTATACAACACAAAATCTTCACAACTATCTTCACAAAACAAAGCACAGGACTAGGGTTTTAAAGGAAAGAAATGGTAGAGAGATCCGTAAGAATACGAAAAAAAAGAAAGATTCTAATCAGGCTTGATGAAGAAACTGCTAAAAGGATTAACAAGCTTGTGGAATTTGATGAGGAATAAGACGCTTGTAAGAGAGGGAAAGGCTCAAAAAGAAAAAAAGAATTTAGCCTCACGTTGCTGATTGAAAAATGGGATGAAATTCAAGCAAAGTATTGATGACTGATCATCAATTGGTGTAGATTGCCAAGCAACAAGAACAAGAAGAGTGTGTCTGATGCAGAAAGAAAAGGCTACATTATTTCAACAACTCCTTTTAGAGAAAAAAAAAAAGAATGCATTTTGAAGCTTAAGAGAGCAGAAGAGAAAATAAACAAACCACCAACACAAGCTCAACAAAGAAATATAATGTGTACTTACCTAAAGAACATAGAAGGATACAAGCTCAAAGATTTGAAGTCAAAAGGGTTTGATTCTATCCAAGAGATGTTTGACAGAGCATTCAAAAGGGTAAATACATTTGAAGACTTTAAAACAGAGTTGGTGGAAGGAAAAGAAAAGAGAGCAGGAGAAGAGCTGATTCAAGAGAGTTCAAAGAAGCAAAAGGTGAAGATAATAAAGAAATAGTAGAGCTTAAACAGTGTATGGAAATCATTCCAGGTGAAGAAGAGGTAACAATTGATGCTATTCATTTGGCTGTTAAGTCTCAGGATTTTGATGGAAGAATCCACAAAGAGAAGGAAAGAAAGTATGATCCAAATAATTAAGAGACTTGATGGAAAGTATTCAAATGTACATGATCTTTAGTCAAATGATTAAAAGTTTTGACAGGAAGATTGGGACGGCTTTGTACATAGTTGGTAAAAGTAGTAGGGTTAAATGATACCAGTGGAAATCATGGTTAGTCCTGTTATGGAATGTATAATAAATAGGTTAGAACCACATGTAGAAGATGAAGTAATAGAAGCCTGCCAAAACGGATACAACTGTATGACTCATGTGGAGTACATTCCTTGAGGATGCAACATGTGCATATTCATATGTTGGTAGAGAAGAAGTATCCTCTTATACCATCTACACTTTCAATGATGTTGGAAAAGAAGCTTCAAATTGATT
The DNA here is from genome assembly GCA_026074375.1 of Tanacetum coccineum. Taxonomy (NCBI): domain Eukaryota; kingdom Viridiplantae; phylum Streptophyta; class Magnoliopsida; order Asterales; family Asteraceae; genus Tanacetum; species Tanacetum coccineum. Next base: position 8,699 of record BQNB010214138.1, read on the forward strand.
ATGAAAGTGAAATGGCTTATCAGCTTCTTAAATTCATCGTGAAACAGCTTAAGAAGTAAAGAAGTGTTTGGAAGCATCCTCCTGGTGTTGATGAAGCTTTAAATGAAGAAACTTGATGATTTTGAAGAAGAATATCAAGTTTAGGGGAGGATTGTTGGGATTAAAAGTCTTCTTGATGCTGTTAGAATTACTGCTGCTCAAGTTTATGTTAATACTGCTCTGATGAAGTTAGTGCTGCTCATGAACTTCAAAGAAAATATACTAAGTAGTTACTACTGCTGGTACAAAAGTTAATGCTGCTAGTGAAAGTTACTACTGCTAGTACAAAGACTGCTTGAAGTTAATGCTGCTGAAGAGTTACTACTGCTCAAGAAAATATTCTAAGTAGTTAGTACTGCTAGTGTTAAGTTAGTACTGCTAGTGTAAGTTAGTACTGTTTGTTAGTACTGCTTACTTGATATGTATTAGTTATTTATAGAAAAGATTTTATATACTTAGGAAAGTATTGTAAGCCGAGTAGGACTCCTTGGTGTATAAAAGGATGTCCTAGGGCATAGAGATTGATGTACCAAAACCAAAAATCAATCTTTTTCTTAGCTTCAAGGTCTTTGTAACCCTAATACTTTGAGAGTATTCGTATTATTATCATTAATAATATTGGAGCTTATTTGTTAAATTGTATGTTCATAGAATTACTGTTTCATTGATAATTCTTTTTAATATTAAAGATTAGATTCCGCATAATCTGTAATACATTCAAACAAAGCTTTTATAGTTGTGTTAGATTTATCTAATATAACTAAACCTTAAACAAACTTAAGGAATTCGATCTATTGAAGTAGGATCAACAAGTGGTATCAGAGCTTGTTGAAAAGCTTTGAATAAGAAGAACCTGTTTTTATACACAAGATCTTTTGCTAAAAGATATGGATCATGATTCTGCACACATGGTGGCTGCATCCAAAGTTCCCATGCTCAAACCTGATGAGTATGAGATCTAGAGGATGAGTATTGAAAAATATATCCAGATGATAGACTATGCTTTGTGAGAAGTCATAGAGAATGGTGCAACCTTGCCAAAAACAACAATTATGGAAGGAGTTATAACATAGATGACTATTACTACTATTAAAGAAAAGGCTCAGAGAAGATTAGAGGTGAAAGCTAGAAGTACTTTAATGATGGGCATTCCCAATGAAGATTAGTTAAAGTTTAACTCTATAAAGGATGCTAAGAAGTTGCTGGAAGCGGTAGAAAAGAGATTTGGTAGGAATGCATCTACTAAAAAGACTCAAACTAATCTCTTAAAGCAACAAT
>BQNB010214139.1:0-10015 GCA_026074375.1 Tanacetum coccineum
ACACAATTTAATCTATCCCAAGAACACCACTTGGAAGAGGGATTTTGGTGATTAAGGCTTGACAAACCTTTGATCCAAACACCCCTTGGAACTATGACATCATCCCCATCACTCCCACATGATTCCTTACCTTGTTCTAAGTTCCAAGGTGTGTCAGACTGTTGTGAATCTGTGGGTTACATAAGGAGTGGTTGTTAAGGCTTATAATTGTCATTTTGGTTGTTAGGCTTGTGTTTGGTAAAAAGAAATTGTTCTAAGCATTTATACTCTTGTGATTCGGTACATTTCTATTACTTTTCTAATATGAATGGTTCTAAGATTATTAAGTTTACCATGTTTGTTACTTGTTTAATTATAGAGTAGTCGTTTATGTTTGTTTTGGCATTATGTGATCTTTGATATGGTGCATTTGGATATGTGTTTATTGGACTGGTAAAACATATTTGATATAAGAATATAGGCCAAAAGGGTTCTTTTATATATGTGTTTAATCATTCCACTTAATATATTGGTTATAATAACATATAAAGGTCGTAAGGATTCGTCGTTATTAATTGATATAGTCACTAGTTACACTTAAAGGCCGAAAGGATTTATAACTTGAGTTGTCTTGATTTCTAAACTTATAAACACTATCCTAAACATATCATTGTATTAGTAATCATTGCCTAAACAAACATACCTTAATTAATTGCTTGAACCACCTCGTAATCGCTTTCTTTACAATATTTGATATATGCACGTTTATGGTTAACGAGTAGGTTGACCCGCGCTCTGCTGCGGGACGACTGTTGGATGTCGTTGATGTTGACGACGGAATGGGTTTGCTGATAAGCAACTCAAAAATAATAATCTGGTTTAGAAGTCGATATATGTTAATAGTTGTGTGTTCTAAGTTATGTGATATCCCAGCTTAAGTTATTCGAACACAAAATACAATTCTTTTATAAGCTTCACATGTTTTGATATATATATATATATATATATATATATATATATATACACACACACACACACTAACTGTACCACCTGAAGCCATGACAAAACTACGTATTCACAAAACTACTTATCACACATGAGATCGTTTTCATTTTCAGTTATTAACAAAACAAATTTGTACATATCATGTATGTATATATTGTTTCACATCTATAAGATCTAGAAGTTTTTCTACCTATATTCTAATTTTCTTTGCTAAGGTCGGACCAGCTTAGCTTCCTTATTCCTTACCCAAATGAAAGTACGCGGTGGCACCTAAAACGAAAACATCAGACCGATTTTATAAGAACACGTGATACTAAAACAATATTCATTAGATTCGTATAGCCTTGAGTGCATACCATGCCGGAGTTCGTCTCCCAACTTTAGGATTGTCACCATAGTATTTTTCAACCTCGATATTGTTACACTATTAACTACCGAGATGGAGTTGTACACCACTATTTCCGGTTTGGGTGTCTTGCAATGATCTGGAAACGTATGTCGATGGAGAGTGAGTATACGTAATTACCATAGCCATGTTTTATGCGGATTTACTTTTAATCGATTTAGATCTAGATTATATATCTGCTTACGTTATTAAGGTAGCACATTTTCCAACTACTATTACAAACAGTAGCAAGTGACCGCCGTGAAAATTATACAACATTCGTCATGTTAAACATCTTCGAGTACCTAATATGTTTTAGCCTAATCGAAATGCCGATATTCTAGATAATCTGTATATGCTGCATAGTATATAATTTTGAGGATAGCTGAAAGTTTATAGTTTATCCCCACAAAATATATCTATTCTGATATGTTTTCACATCTTATAGTGTATGATTTCTAATGATTTTGTTCACATGCAGGAAAGACAACGAAAACTTGCCGAAGAGCAAAGGAATTTAGTATAACAACAATCACAGGCCAAGGCTCATATTTTGCGATATGAAAATGAGTTAGCTAGAAAAAGAATGTCGGTTCGTTAGTAGCTTGTAGCTTCTTGGTATGTGTGAATACTATGTTATTAATAATTTAAAATATGTCATCTTCAATAACATGTGTAGACAGATCACAAATGCTAAAGACAACACAATGCTGAGTTTCCAAGGATGAAAGAGGAGTCTTTAATAAGAAAAGAACAGGCAAGAAGTCATGTAAGAGAATTAAAGTTAAAACTTAAAAGTCAGTTAAGAGAATTATCTAATGCATAAAACCACTCAACTCGTTTTTATCTATGTAATGAAAGACGCTATAATTTGGTTCATAAAACATAACACCTTCAAGTAATTTGGTTAAAACACACTTAAATAAACTTTGCCTGAAGTTGTACCAAATGATGCTTTAAGACATACAATTTGTATGCTTGCTAAACAGATGGTTTTCACAAAACAAATAATATATTACATAAACTTGTTATTTATACTATGTATTGGATATTCATATAATAATTCATTGTTTTGAAGCTATTTCAATTTGTTCAATACAAAAATTGTTACCATTGATTAAACTTGTACTAAAAATTGTTTTAGACAAATTGGACCCTTTACTCATAACCAACCTGGCTTTGTAAAAGATTAAAATATCTTACTATCTGGCTATAAGGATTCTAAAAAAATCTTATAAGAAATAGTTTATTTACCAAAAAAAACGTATTAGAAAAATTAGAAGGTCCAGTCATATAGAGTATAGAAATTGGCGATCAAAATAAGGTTTAGACTCATACTTTCAGCAACATATTTAGGAGAAGATATTAGAGATTTACACTAACATGATTAGTTTCAAACTTTCTGATTCTATCCGAATAATGGTTAAAGTTTAGTTTCAGATACAGTTTATAGAATAAAGAGTAAAAGGTTGTGTTATTGTTACAGAATGTTATGTAGGGCAGAGGGCTACAAAGATGAGAGAGGAAGAACTAACTTGCCACCCTTAATAAAATTGTTCTAGTCTGCTTGACCAAGTCTGATTTGTTTCCTTAGTTGAGATACGTTCATGTTTGTTTCCGTTGCTAACTCACCATCTGTTGTTTCTCTTTCCAAAACCTTCTACAAATGATCTTTCACTTGCAAGGATCACCTGTTGTAGCAAAGAAAACCACAAATGGATGAAAATACTAATTTTTTTCTTATAGCATGAAGATGAAATTGCAATGTATTTCAATGTGTAATTGAAATCTTTGGTGCATATTTATCTCTTACCAAATTTTGATGAGGTACTGTATTTGGAGAGATGTTAAAATCAGCTTCAAAAGGCCCATTTCCAGCTTGTGAATCAAATATAACAATCATGATATAGAAGATTAAATATATTAAGTTAGTTAAGAAAACCTATCTTAATTACCTTTAAGCCAAAATCCTAATAACAAATACCATTTAAAGTCATGTGTACACTCATACTTACACAAACTATTTTCAAAAGGGCATGTTGTGCTATCCTACAAAAACTTCATGTAGCTTCTCTTCATTTTGTGCTAAAAGGAAAATCAGCTATATATAAAAGAAAACATAGCAAGGAGTGCTACAATATATTATAATTACATTACATAATTTACATCTAATACACAAAAGTGCTACAATATCCAAAGACCCTTAACCATCTAATACACAAAAAGTGCTTATTATATCAAAACATAATAAGTTATCTTCTATGCCATATAGTTGGCAATAATTAGATATCAGATGGCAAAATATTCACCTTTTATGATACAAAAAAATGCACCATATCAGTTGGCACACATTTCACTTTTAAATGCCATATCAGTTGGCATACAAATTCAATTTTAGGAATTCTTTTATTATCCTCAATTAATGCATTTAGAGAATCAAGCACCAATTACATCTATCCCAACTTATAAAGTGTGAATGTGGGTTGTCTAAGGGTACATCATTGTTACCTTTTGATGCATAAAAATGATTGTAGCTTTTACTATTTCGTTGACTTGTTTTAGTAAATTATCTTTTACTATAGAACGGTCTTTCATTATATTCACTATTGTTACGTTTTTGAAATTTTAAGGTCGAAATTTTGATTTTATCAAGCGCCGGCCATGGTTTATGTAGTCAAATAAGCAGCAGAAATTTAAAAGAGTTAACTGTACCTGGTAGCTTTGCCTTCGATTCATTGGTGGCCATCTTGACTGCATCGCTGTTCTTTTTTGTCGGTTTCTGAAAAACGTGATAATAACATCATCTTTCGTAGCCACAACCGATCTCTCCTTGACTAACGTCCCATATTCTTGATTCATTTTCACAATCTCTTGTGCTCTCCATGTACATTTTCAAACTTTCGTTTACATTTTTTCGCTCTGCATCATACCCTTTCTTGTTCTCGTTTTAATCCTCACAGAATACGCCATCATCCTATAAATTCACATTTGAAAATAACATTAGAACTAACAAAGCATATCAAATTTAAAACATAAAAAATGGAGAATTTACACCCCATAAATTAGTTCTTTCTTTAAGCCCTCCAAATTAAAAAACACGAAGCTATTTCCTCTAATTTTTCATGTCTAACTTGGCTTTCCTCCTTTCAAGATTCTCCCAAGCTTGGATCTTCACCTTTTGTTGCTTGAACCTATCGATCAACAGACAAAAGGCACGATCTCTAGGGTTGATTGGATATGCGTTTCAGTAGTGGTTTTGTAACACTATAACTACTACTCCTAAAACCAAACATTATTATTATTCCTAGTAGATATGAATGTTGCTGTTACAAATCTGATAGATTCATATTATTAGGGTTTGAGTGAAAATGGGTTTCGAAATGAAGAGGGAAAATAGGATTTTTGACATTAAAAAAGGTGAAAAAAGTTGGTTTACTTTTGTCTTTCTAAGACACAGGTTGGGTTTTGTGTTTCATGGATTATAAATGAATGTCTGCATATATGTGATCTCAGCCTCCATTCATAACTCCTCGATTAAAATGTTAAAAGCTGATTATAGTGACTTAAAATCCATAGAAAACCCGATAACACAGTTAGAGCATAAATAAATATAGTAAAAAGGTTTGAAAAGAACAGCCCACCTTGCCATATCTTTTGTACATTTTGCTTCATCCTAAGCCATTGCTCGTGTTTCAAGAGGATTCAACTTAGAATTTTGACTCGGGTTTTGTGTTTACAACATTCTCCTACAAAACACCAAAAACCAAAAAATAAGGGGTGCTTGTTTTAGCTTATTTTCGAGGGTATGAGCTTATTTGTTTCGGCATATTTCATAAGCTCAATAATGGTACGTAACTAATAATCGTATAGTATTTTCACCTAAAATGATTTAACCATAGTAAATTCAGGCTGCATACTATGTTATAATATAAAACACGCTTCACCTCTCCCCTTTTGCAACTTCGTGATTTCATCTTTAAAAGTTACCGACATCCTTGGACCCTACCTATGAAAAACACCAACAAAGGCCACTGTAAACGCACAACCTTCCTTAATTTTTTATAAGGTGTATTAGCAGTAACAAACCTTTGCGTATTTCTATTCTAAGAAAATGTATAAACCCTCAGAAAACAAAAAACTTCACACATGTAATTAGGGATGATTAAACTTACGAAATTGAATTAATTGGAATTCAATACATGCAATTTATGATCTTTTGCAATATTCAACTTTTTCTTCTTCGTCTGAAACTTGCCTAACAAAATCAAAAACTAAAATCTTTGAAAAAAACCCTATAATCTACCATAAAACTATGATTATTAGGTATGATTAGAGTCGGTAGGCAAAAAAGACACACCTGAGGATTTTCCTCTTCTTCTCCATCTTTAACTAAAGATAATAAGAAAAGATTAATCTTCAAACTGATATTTTGATAGTGGCCTTAGTGAACCGCGACAAGCCCCAAAAAATTTCAAAACCCTAAAAAATTTAAAACCCTAGACACATGCAACAAAAAACACACCTCCAATTCCCAATCACCTGCTACTGCTACTGAATGGATACAACCACAATCGAATCTTGAAAAAAAATGTTGGGTCGATTTATGAGATTAATAAAAAAATGTTAAACAAATTTGTGCATAGTTTGTGTTTGTGTGTGTGTGTTTCTAGAGAGATAAGGTTATGGTTGTGTGTGTTTTGAGAGAGAGAGAGAGAAAGAAAGGAGGGTTGAGGTGGATGACATCTTTGATGGCATATGTATGTGTATTAGAGAATGGAGCGGTCGAGTTTAGATAGGTTTAGGAGAGAGTGGGTGGAGCGGGTAAGTAGAGATGGGTCGGGTACAACAAAAACACCGAGTCTATCACACAAAATCGGGTGGTGGGCCAACGGATAGGGTTACAAAAGTGATTGCGAGTCGGGTATCTGACCGGTGCTCTGGGTCGGGTATCCCACCTTTTGTATAGTTAGTATAATTTGATAAGTGACAATCATATTTACCTTAGAACCTTAATAACATTATGAGAAAACTTCAATCTCTTAGGACGATGGACTTACCTAGGCTATACTATACATGAAAGGGTATACTTGACCGTGTTGTGTTTTAGGTCAAAATTAGTATTTCCAGTATTATAAATTTAAAGCTTGCAAAACACACATCTTAGTGTAATGAGTTTCACTTAGTTGCTATGGTTGTCGGTTCATCTTGCATTCATGCAAGTGTTATAATTAGTCTAATACATATCATGACATACATACTGAAACCTTTAGCTGAGTCTTGCTCAATCTCATCAGGTGGGATAGAACTCTGAGTCTTGCTTAATGTTGTGTCATATTGTGTTAGACTTATCAACCGCGTATGTCCATCTAATAAACATATGATCCAAGGTTATATGTTTTATTTCTTATATCTCTCCATAGAAATATTATTCCAAACTAAGGGTTCAAATCTAGCTTAGGTGAAATGATATTTTTCAGTATGTTGACAACGTATGAGATGTAAGAAAGAACAAAACATAGTGCTCCCACTAGCTCTAAGGTGTACTTAGGAATTCTCTTTGTTTTAATCAAAATCAAGTCATTGATTTAAACTTAAGATTCCAGCTCCCAGAAACATGTTGTAATCTACACTTGGATTTATGCAGGTTGCACACTTTCTAAAGATTATTTGGATTCATAAACCCTTATGATTACATAATGTCCTCGTAAAGGTAATCAATCAAGAAGGAGTTTTGACATCTAATTGACACACTTCATATTCATGAAATCAAATATGGTAATTAATATCTTTATTCATTTAATGCTCATAAAGAAAAAGATAGTTAATCGTTTGAGTATAAGTAAAAACCCTTATCACAAGGTGTGCGCTTAAATGTGTGTACAATTTTTTTCCATATTAGTCTACTCCTAGAAGAACCATTTTAACCTCTCAGTCATACCAATTAGTGGAAGATCAACCAAACTCCAAAAATGATTTTCGTTCATGGACTACATCTTAACATTCATTATGTCATTCGCTAGTGCATTCAGAAGGTTGTGTAAGAAGAGACTTTCTCCAAAAATAGATGCCCCCACTTGCTTCTTGTAAGAGAAGACTTTCTCCAAATACACAACAAGTCAAGCAACAATAAAATTGTTCTCGTTTGGGATGCAAAAAATATGCTGATAGTTCTTGACTCTAGTTTGCTAATAACACGCTTAACGTGATCTCAACAAATTTAAAACTTCAGTTAAGACTTAATAGGAGTCTTCCTATTCCATAACCTGATGGTGTCTTAGTTACCTTCTTGGTTGGAACCATATTGAGTAAACACGTGGCTCAGTCAATTTTGTTAACCTTTATAAGATTAGAGGTAGGGTAGTTAAAGTTATCAAAATCGAACAATATCAACAAAGTTTGATTTTACACATTAGACATGCCATAACGATGTGGTATTTTATGAATAATGGGATTGTGGGACAATACCATAATTCCTTAGATAACCTAATACTCTGTACCTCACATACTTGCTAATTTGGTCAAACAGAGTGTCATTAACAGTATTTTCAAGCCAATTTCATGCTATAACGTAGAAGTCTTTGAGCAGTTCAAGGACTTTATGTACATGTCATAACAAGAAGACATAACACGTTAATCACTAACTTTACGTTATAAGTCTTTGAACTTTATAAGTCTTTGAGTAGTGGCTTGTAGGTCAAGAATTCCTTGTAGGGACAACCACGAGCTGTGTGCTCCACTCGTCCCACACTACCACTAGTTTCATTATTTATTCCATTAACATTGTTTCAGTTAGCCTCGTAGACTATGACTGCTTTAGCTACGCGTTGGGCTACTAGTTTCTCAATAGCAGTGGAACTTAGACATTGTCTTGTTGTTGGCATTTTCTTTAAAATCATAAAAGATAACAATAAACAATGAGATTTCGTATATGGTAAAATCATGACACACATAGATATAATATAAACAACCATGGCAAACATAAATCAACATCACAAGATAGCAAAGTCATAACCAACATAATAAAATTAATACTTGTTACATCATTTTACAAAATAAAAGAGTACAAGCGTCTCATTAATGCTACTAGTCGAGTACTACTCGGCTTAGTAGGCTATAACAACAATAGAGAGCTTTAAGTGATACTAATCTGCTAACTACTGCCATCTGGTCCAAAGTGCTCCTCTATAGCTCTTATGCGTCTCTCGATAGCAGCCTCCCTGTCCCCACTCTCATTAAGACGGGACTCCGAGTTGGAAATCCATCTACGTGCCAATACTAAGACGTCTTGTAGGATCTCCACGTCCTCCTAAGAAGCCTTGACACTGGAATAGAGCCCATCAATCTGTTGATGCATAGTATCCAACCTGGTCAATGAAAGCTCCTCTATTTGGTCCTAAAGTGCATGGATCTCACTCTCATGACGAGCCATCCTCATCAAAAGTAGTGGGAAAGTATGTTACAATGGCTATACAGTGATCGAGTGAGTATAGGCTGCTGTATAACTCTCTCCAGCCCCAAGTCGATGAGGTAGACCATCCTCAATGCCCCAAGTACGAAGCATGAGTTATACCCAACCGAAGTGACAAACATCACACCTCCTACGAAGTAGTAGACTCTACGATAGCAACCTGATGTAATAGTGTCATCTAAAACCTCTTGCGAGGTGGCAAGGTAGCATTTTTGGTCGTAGCCTCAACAATGGTATCCTAGGGTGGTGGTGGTGGTGGTGGTGATGGTGATCAGGTCCTCTTATGAGGTGGTGCATCAATTGACTCAACGATGGCCGCCTCAAGGAAAGGTGGAAGTGTATATGGTGCACGTGTCGTCTTCCTCAGTGTAAACATAAAGTGTGTCCTGTTAGGGTGGAGCCTGTATGGACGGTACAAGGGAGTTCGTTCTGGCTGGATGATGGAGGTGGGTACAGTAGGTGCAGCCTGAGTAGGTGGTGTAGGTGTAAACTGAGCCGATAGTGGTTCATCCTCCTTGTTCGCCGAAGGGTTCTCCTCAGATGAGTCCTCATATGAGAAATCCTCTGGGTCGTACTCGGTCTCCTGTGAATCCTCCTCAAAAGGCTCAATCTTATTCTATGACACTGGTGCATAGTCAAGCGAAGCTAGTACGTAATCTGACAATTGTTGTACGAGCACAGTAGTTGACGAGTCGGTGCCCTCGTCCTCTGAGTTCGAAGAAATGATGATATAAGGGATAGACATATTGTTGTGACAAATTCAATATTTATATAAAACATCATTTATAAAAGGGAAAGTGTAAACGTATAGTGAGTATGCACGTGAAATGCTTATGATGCAATGGTTATAGTCTAGCCTAATGATGCAACCTAGTTCTCTATAACCTTGGCTCTAGATACCAATTTGTCACATCCTTAAAATATCACAGCGAAAAGGTAACCGAGGTATGACTTCATACCATAAAGAACACAAGATATAAATAACGACATCTATATTAGTCGTTTAAAATACCTTGATTGATTCATTTAAATAAACCTAGTTTTTCAACAAGACAAATCTCAAAGTTTCACATCAAAATAAAAAAATAACTTTTAGTACAATCAAACGATATAAGTTCATGTAGGAAGTCTTCAATATGACACAACCAGAGTTGAGTGACTCTAACATAAGACTCCAA